>JAUPMG010277169.1:0-18762 GCA_031762675.1 Pachysandra terminalis | reverse complement strand
AGAGACAAAGCTGATCACATGGCGGGAAGAAGAGGTCGACACGCCAATGAGCCACCAATGGCAGAGGATTATGTGAGGCAGAGAGGTCAGTATGCCCAACACTAGTCAGTAAGTAAATAACTTCATAATTATGCACGATTAACTTAGATTCAAGATATTACTCAATATTGTCAGTCCACACAATAAAGAGATCATAATAAAAAGAGATGCATGTGGTCAATTATTTATTATGAATGTTGTGCGCCTAATTACAGTAATCACCAAGGTGAGCTAACAAACAATCTAGTATGCAATGCAAATGCAATATCTGTTAGTATGTACAAGATGGCATGTTTCCTCTTGATCCAGTCTCTATCCGGGGTGTCCCACCAACCTGAATTCGCCCCAGGATGTTCCAGCAACCTGAAATCACCCCCCGTGTTAACGGACTAAGGGATAGGACTATTCTATGTGTACAACAAAGTTTTAAGGGCTTTCAACCAAGGAGGCACAATCCCCCCACTTGTTTTTGATCACTGGTAAAATATCGAGACTTGCACCCATGTGCGGCTCCCTCAGGAAAACATGACACTTGACATACTATAGAATTCTCTCTTTCTGATATTCCACCCAAGCTTACACCAACATGCGGATCCTTGGGTAAATGACCTTGGCCAATGAGTGAGTCTGTTGGGCTAGCTAATCCCTCAACTTGTCCTTGCCAGTCTCCTCCCTGGATGTGGAACTCACATCACATCACTCTTATTTCAATTACGAGACTCAACCGTGTGGTCTCAGAAAACAGGGTATTTCTCTTGACCAAGCTATGGTCTTGAGTCAATGCTGTGCAAGTGAAGAGGTGCACGCTAGCTAAGCAGTCAATTCATAGTGTACAAGGTGTAATTACAACAAATAAGGGTGTAAATCACCAATCTCACATGTAATACAAGTCATAATTTCAAGTAACACAAGATAGGTCCATTGAGAAGCATTTATATAAGATTAACTAAACATTCATGTTTAAGGTGCCAAAAGTATCATCAACTACATGTGTATTGATCGTCTCGAACCTAACCCTCATATTTGTTCAAAACATGGAAACGGGTCCATGGGGAAGCACGTATCATAACAATCGCATCCGAACTCCATATAACATCAAACTAATAAAATTAAGTCAGTCCTAGGTTATGTGCAAGGTACATTATGATTAATTGAAGAGCATATTCCACACGTTTCCATGTATTGTCGTACAATATTTCACTAGACCAAATTATAGGGTGAGAACTAAATTATGAATCGTACTAGAGTGCACATTTCATTAACTCGAATCACAAACCATGATAATGTGTATTAACTAATAAGCATCACAATATAAGACTAAATTCGAAGGTTCAGCGAGGTCTTCGGCGCACTGAAGCCTGCCTCGACGGACCGAACTAAGATTCGGTGACAAATTCAGGGGCCTAATACTCAGTTACCACTTCAACGCCCGCTTTGGCGCACCGAAGCCAACTTAGAGCACCGAACCGATACTCGGCGAGGTGTTCATGCTCTGCAACCTGTTCGGCGAGCCGAATAGTCCGCCGACATCCCAGAAAGTGTTTGGTGAAGCGTTCGGCGCACCGAGGAGGTCGTCGAACGTCTCAAATTGGTCAAAATAGAGGGGTTTTCTCACCAAATGAAAATACAAACTAAGGGAAACCATAAATATGGAATGAACAACCAAATATAACACTTTTTAATCCTAAATACATGCTTCTTTATTATCAATCCCATAGCAAGACATTCAACCCATTCTTTAACATTCTATAACATGCATGAACTAGAAACTAGAGAGAAGTAACCCTAAATCCACTTTAATCAAGAACAAGGATGAAGATATCAACTTATAAGATGAAACCCCAAGCATGCAAAGCCCTCTTTTCTCCTTCTCTTTTAAGCTCCAAGCCAACCAAAACCAAAACATATCCAAGAGAATACATGAGATTCTCTCGAGCAAAGAGACCCCTACCACATGTCTCCTCCCAACAAAATCCTAGCCCTCCAATCTCACCCACTCAATCTACACCCTAGGATTGAATGGTGGGTGGGAGTTGGTAATCCCCACCATCCACTCCCTCTCTCCTTCAATCCTAGTCACACAAACTAGCATACTAGATCACCACCACACAAACAAACACAAAATCTGAAATAACTCCTAAACCACACATCAAAATATTGATCTAGATTAGCAAACACAATTTCAAACACTACAAAGGGCCATGCTACTATCTGTAGCACCAAGGCCTAAAAAGCACAACACATTTGATCGCATGGTCGGATTAATTCCGATTGGCGATCAAAACAAAAGGAAGAATTATCACATGGTTAAAAATATAAACGTGCATAAATCGGAAGGTTTAAGCCGCTACAATATTTTATCTCCTATTTAATTGCTAAATTAGGTTATCTGACCTATTCTGCTTCCTAAGTTAGTCTGGTTGATATGATCAGTTTTTGTGATTTATGGAATCTCTAGTGTGTCTTATGGAATTAAGGATTTTAAGTGTTCAAATTCTAATTAATTAGTGAAATTAAATTATCAATTCATCAAATTACTATTTTACCCTAAGATTTTCAGTTAATATTTTTAGGGATTTTTCAGGTTATTACAGAGCTGGGAACAAATCAGGTTGTGACGGGTTCGAGCGAGCTGTAAACGGTTTGGGTCAGGGTTCAACCTCGTTTACTAACAGGTTAGGAAATCATGAGGCCGAACCTAGCCAGTTAATAAATCTCTTGAACACACCTTGGGTTGTAAATGGGTTTGAACTTCAATATATCGGGTTGGGTTCAACCCCTTTACTAATGGGTTGAAAAACCATGGAACCGAACCGAACCCATTAATAAACAGGTTGAGCCCGTATAACCCATTTAATTTAATTAATTATTTTTCTGAATTTTAATTTTAAATTGGGACATAATATAACCTCATTTAATATATTAAATTTGAATAGTTATTATAAAAATAATTATTAAATATGATTTCTTTTCAAAAAATAAAAAATAAGTATGTTTAGCTTATGTGCAACTATAAAAATACCTAAAAATAAATCTATTAAATACAACTTAAACGGGTATCCAACAGGTTGGTGAGTTGGTTCAGGTTGACTCATTTTCAGGAGGGTTGGTAAAACCTAAACCCAAAGTTTAGTTTGGCATAAATTACTAAAATCAACTCGTTCATAATCATAAAATGAAGGGTACTGAGAAGATTTAGTGCAATAAAATAATTAAATTTTTTTCTATATAATGATAATTAATATTTCAAACTCATCTATGTGATTGATTTCATTGTTCAAATGACGAAGCTTCTTTGGAAATTTCTTATTGATTGACTCGGCTTATCATACTATTAGTTTTATCGATCAATTTTTTTGTTTTGGATATTTGAATGTGGAACTCAACCCTAAAAGTTTTTATCTCAAATCCATGGATATATATAGTCCAAGGCGCTCTCTCTCCAAAAAATAAAAATAAAACATTAAATTAAAACATTGACCTTTCCCTAATCCCATTCCTGATTATGCTCTACATCCCGCTAACACTACAGTCACCTAAGTACAGACTCTACTACATTAACATTTCTTATGACCTTTTCTTTAACCAAGAACTCCGTTATCAACAACAAACTCTACTTTAGTAAGGTTGGGTTTTGGGTTATTCACTAACATCTGCTTGATATTGGGTTATCAATCCGAATCAAACCGAACCTGCTTGTACCCCTATCATTTAGCAATAACCTAAGACCTAAGCCCTCACCCCTCACCAACACTACAAAATACATGGTTTTTTCCAGCGGTCATAAACCGTTGACAAACCAACCAAGACCGTTGTCCTTTCATTTGTCGGCGGTCTAGGAGACCCCCGTCCTATCCTTGGCTGGGGAATGAAATCTCGGCGGACTGGACGACGGTCTATATGGACCGCCAAAAAATGGTTGATCTATGGTTGGTGGTCCCCAAATCGCTGTCATATATGATATTTCGTAGTGGGCAAGACCGCCGAGTAATGCTAAATGGACGGCGATCTCAAAACCGCTGTGCATTATTGAACATTAGCTGGCGGTATGTAACCGCTGTTAAAAGGTGTTTTAGACGGCGGTGTTACGACCACCATTAATTAATTGATAATGATCGGCAGTCATAGACCGCAGTTTAATGGGGTATTAATAATTTATGTTAGCCATTAGTCGGCGTTTTGGACCGCCGGGGAAGATAATATTTAACAGCGGTTTTACAAGAGCGCCGTGAAACATCTGTTTTTTTTTCTTCAATAATTTCCCTATTTCTACAAGATTACGAACCTGCAAATAAATATAATTCAATTTCTATGAAACCCGTATAAGAAAAAACACAATTCAATTAATCCTACTTGTAAACCTGTAAAAAAAACTAAATTATCATAAAAAAGTCTAAGGTTAAGTCTATTACATTAAATCATAATAAAATATACAATGCCAAAAGGGATCGTGAGTGCAAGGATAGCAGAAGTCGCTATGGATCATGATGATCAACACCCCCCTGCTGGTCTCCTCCACCCTACAATACAGATTATATAAAATAGTTTTAGTTATCATGGTTATATTAAAGTAAATATAAAATATATAACTAAAGACTATAGACATGTTGATATAGATTCTACCAGCTGACGAGTCAGGGTTAATACCATACCCTATAACTCAGCTAGTTGAGCACTCATCTCGGTCTGCATAGTAGCTAGCTGAGCAATCTCCTGATCCTTCTTAGCCAGCTTCTGAGCCAGCTGAGCATTCACTTCCTATAGACCGGATCGCAAGAAAGCGACCTCCGCCTCTGTAGTCGTGCTCCCCTGAGACTACAGCCACAAGCTGGATGGTGTATATCCCATCCCCATCCCGCGAACACGACCGTGCCTCTTGGATCCCATGACCCGAGCATAGGTGTCATCGCGGCCGGTGCTGTTCTGCGATCCCTCTGAGAGAGATGCCCTAGCCTGCTCCATATCCTTCTATATGCATACAACAGATATATGATTAGGAAAAAAATGTGATGTAGCTCGGAGCATTTGGGTAGTGAAAATAGTACAAATTTAGAACTATTCACTATTAGATATTAAAGTAATTTATGTTCATGAATGAGTGCCCGTGCTGAGCCTATATATTTTAATGAGCCTAAAACGAGTTGAACCATGCTTGGCTCAACTCGTTTACGACCCTATTCTTGATTAGACTGTCGTTCTATAGGAGACTGGAAATCTGGTGATGCCATTGAACCCATGATATTGGAAAACTTTGATTTACTTCATTTAAGAAGGCGAGGCTTCCTTATTGACTTAACATTTGGTTTCATGCTGTGTTTGGCCTGGTTTGTGCTATTGGTTAAATATTTATTGGATAAGTAACTCAATGGGAGCACTCATCCACTGCAGCAATAAACTGCTTAGTTGAAGAAAAAAACATTTATTCAAAAGCACAAACTGGATGGTATACACACAGTGAAAAGACTTACAATTCCTTTCAATCCACCACATTTAACTAGGTCTCTGCATAGGTTCCTTATGTCACAGCGAGTAGAGAAGTTCACAGAGCAGAGAAATTATGCCCTGGTCATCACTGTCCGATACAGGCTTGAATAGAAAATCTATCATTTCAACCTTCGGTGACTCTGTGCGTACTGACAATCTATAGCGAGAAATCGATGGCCATTGCCTGGAACTGACCACCTATGAATTTCAATGAATAAAAATAGTCAAGTTACATATGAAGGATAACATTTTCATTTGAAAAAAGTTCTCCCTTTGGTTCAATCAGATTTCTTTGCCACATATACTTGTGCTTATTCAATTAAATCGATGGTGAAACTGAAGTATATACCCAACATATACGAGCCCTACTTTTTCTATGGAGGAAGGTAGGAGAAGTTCCTGGTCACCAAATTGTTGAAATGACCAATGGAAGCATGGTATTCGATGATGCCTCCAATCGGAGCAACATGTGGAGAAACACAAACAAGGCAACCATTGACACCAGTTTCCATTTTTATTTACACTAATTGTTCTCTTTATGTTCAGTTTTATTATTGAATGGATATTTTTATTGACTTGGAAACAAATGAACACTGTTAGGTTTGATAACACCAATGCTCAGAAACTGATGAAGGAGAAGTTTGACGAAGAGAAGAAGAGCTTTGGATTTGATTTAAGGACTATATTCACAAGTCCAGTAGCTATGGTTTACAATGTAATGTAATAACTCGTTATGCTGTCCCTTACAACTTTTTGTATTCAGTTCTTCTTATAATAATATTAATTATGTTTTGGCATAGAGCATTTGAGGCTTCCTCCCATAAATGATGCAAAAAATTCAAATTTAAATGTTAAAGTAATGACAATACTAACAATTTTCTTTGAGTTCAACCTCTTCTTTCTCACCCCACCACACCCCACCAACACCACCGTTACACTAGCACACCCTCACCCCACCCCACCACCCTCTCTCTTTCTCTCACTGTTGCTGCTACTGCAAATAGCAATAGCAACCTCACCCCACCACACCTTCACCCCACCCCACCAACACCACCCTCAGCCCACCCTCACCCCACTCTAGAAAAGATACAAAAAATTCAAATTTAAATGTAAAAGTAATGACAATACTAACAATTTTCTTTGAGATCAACCTCTTCTTTCTCACCCCACCACACCCCACCTACACCACCCTCACACTAGCACACCCTCACCCCACCCCACCACCCTCTCTCTTTCTCTCACTGTCACTATGCCACCTTATGTCTGCAGCCGTTTTGGATGACATGTATAACCTCTGCAACCTTGGTTTCAAAGGGAAATGCCTCAAGATCTTAGCCGGTGTCTTCTTCTTCTTCCGGACCAAATTATCATCCACCGCCTTCCATCTTGACGTACCACAAGTATCACACGAAATTCTATCGGTAGTATCCTTCCAAAAAAAGCATACAATCATTAGGGCACGCGCTAATGTTTTCATAATTTAGACCCAGGTCAGAAATAATCTTCTTCGTTTGAAAGAAGTTTTGCGGCAATTCCTAGCCCTCAGAAAATGCTTCTCTTAATAAGTTGAGTAACACGGTAAAAGACTTGTTGCTCCCCCCGCATATACACTTTATGTGAAACAATCTCACAATAAATGACAACTTACTATCCTTCTTACATCCCGGATACAATTCCTTTTCTGAATCCTTTATTAATTTCAAAAATTTATCAGTTTCGTTATTGAGTCGAACGACAGGCATCTGTGTATGGGCATCTTCTTCTCTAAATGTATTGGGGATTCCAAATGCATCGTGTAATAAATCATCCATCCCATCATCCATTTCACTGGTTACAGAATCTGCACGGATCAAATTTTATGTGGTATACGTTGAAGTTATTTCCTCCCCATGATGTAACCACCTCAAGTAGTTCTGATCGAACCCATCACATATCATATGTTCATACGCTGTATCCCTATCCTGATAGAATACGTTGTTGCAACTCGGACAAGGACATTTCAACTTCTCATTCAGAATGGCCCCATGATCAAATGCATATTGTATAAATCCCTTCTCCACTTCAATATATTCCTGACTAGCCATATGCTTACGAATCCAACTCCTATCCATAACGTAAGAAAATTTCAACTTAAACAACACTTGACTTCTTCGTTGAATGTGCTGCATTCATGAAATTAGAAAATTTCAACAAGGAGAAAACAGACGAAAATGCAAAATAACCTTCCAACACTACTTAGAGACAACCCAGCCAGCTCCCAACTATAAAAACAGGGAAAATGGAAAAGCCTAAACTAACGGATTTCGTAAAAATGGGGTAAACACCTAGCCCGAACTCGGGGGGTTTGGTTCAACTTTGCAGACAGAAGAACTGGTCCACGTTGAGATCCAATCCATGACCAGTTAGGGATAGCCAGGTTATATTCCGTGTAATCGCTTAGTGTGGTTTAAACTCCTCTAGTTTGAAACCCTTAGAAAATTTGGTGGATCAATTTATGGTTTGAACTGTTAAACTGTTACCCACTACTATACTTAAGAACATAATATAGAATTACAAAGCATCTACAATATATAAAGATAAACCCACATTCTCTATGTAAAGATAGACACAAATTCATGAATTGCATAAATTATAATATTAAATTCTAAATTATAATATTTAAAGGTGAGACATACCTTAATGCAACATGTGCATTTTCAAACCAGCTATAACCTGCAAGTAAATGATGCATGCTTTATGAAGGTGTATGCTCATTCAGGATTACCAACTATTTTACTCCTTGATTTTATGATTGTAATATTTCTCTAAAAATTTCAGTAGCATCACTGTGTGTTTCTTCAAATACATTAGCTAACAAGACATATTATACTCTCGATTATCCATACTAGATAGATAAACAAGAAGCACATAGTCAAATAAACTACGTATCTGAAGAACACACAGAAATGGTTGCCAAAATTAAAAAGAGAAATAATCAAATCATAAAATAACAAGTAAAATAGTTGTTAATCCCAAACTGTCAACTGGGACAATCCAAAATGTTATGTGTGATAATGCATCTTCATATTTATATCCTATGAAAAATCGCAATCCCCTTAGTGAAGTGCAATGCATCCATAGCAAGTAAAATGAAGAACAAATCACATATATAACCATTTAGATGGGCAAGGCTTTAAACACTCCATATATACCAAATAATTCCACGAACACCCTCATATCTCTTTTTTTCAAGGCATACACGCGCTTCTAGTAATTCACAGTAATATATAACAAATGGCACAACTAAAAACCACGAGATAAATACAAACAACCATAAGAAGATTTGGTTAAAGGTTTGGTTGACCAGACCCAAACCGAACTGAGTTGTACACCTAATTATGATGATGATGACATAGTGTTTAACCTCGGTATTGGATCGGATATCGTTCTGGTCCGATACGGAGTTGGATCGTAGACCCATGAAATAAAATGAATCTGAATTTCCATTTAGTAGGCCAGTCAATGGTCTTAGGCCTAATCAAAATTGAACCGATCTAAAGCCCAGGTCTAATCAGAATTTGTCCCCTTCTGATTAGGTCTGTCAACGAGCCAAGCTTGAGCTCTATAATTAGGCTCGTGAGCCAAGCCTTAGTCTGAAAAAAAAAGGTCATTATCTTAACGAGCTTGAGACGATCATGGGTAAGCTCGGATCAGTTAAAGTTTAGTTCGGTTTTTACATGACATTATATGTCCATATTCTTGTATCTTATATTATGTATTAATATTAAATACATATGTTAATATATTATATTATATATAATAATAATTATCAACTATAATATCAATGTATTTGTACAAACCTAAGCTTTTCTGACACCTAAGACTTTTATAAGCCGAGCTTTTTACGAACCAAGCCTGAGGATAAAATATTTTAATGAGCTTGACAGAGCCTAAGCCTAAAATGTTTTAACAATCTTGAGCCTTGGTTTGGACTATTAAATAATAATCAACTATAGAATAAATTTTCCTAAATTTTCTAAATCATGATAGAAAGTAGGGTTGTTAACAGATTGAATTCGGGCAAGATTAAGGCAAAACCAAATTTCATTTGATTAAAAGCTGGATTGAATCATATTATACTTCATTGGATCGCCGGATCGTAAATCCCTTACCAAAACCAGTTAGTTTTGAATCGGATCCAATTCGAGCAATTATCAAATTTTTTTGGTAAACATTTTATAGTGGTAAGAAATAGTATTTTCTAATTATATGCTTAATACATACTTGTTGTCATCCAATATAATAATATGTCTACTTATGTATAACTATAATATAGATTTTATATATTTGTATATGCACGCAAATAAAATCGGATATCAAGTTGTTCTTTTCATTTGAAGCCTTGACCAAAAAGATTATGTTTAACCTAATTTTAAATAAGACATTCTCAAGAATAGAGTATCTTCATAGTTCCCAAATAAAAAAACTATGAAGATGTAGAACACACAAATTAAATTATAAATAGAAATAACTCTATTTTAGCAGTAAAATTTAAAACAAAAATAAACGAATCAAAATAAATAAAAACGTAACCTGCTCATGGAGGTGATGGAGACAGAGAGATGCCAGTGACGTCCAGGTGACGACAATTGAGAGTTGACAGCAATGGAGAGATGACGGCCGGTGACCCAAAGAAAGCAGCGACCGAGAGGGAGAGTGAGAGAGAGAGAGAGAGAGAGAGAGAGAGAGCAAATCAAGAGGGAAAGTGAGGAAAATAGAGCAAATCGAGAGGGAGAATGAGGGAAGGAGAGAAAATATAGAGGGAGAGTTAGGGAAAGAGAGAAAATCGAGAGGGAGAGTTAGGGAAAGATAAAAAATCGAGAGGGAGAATGTGGGAAGGAGAGAAAATCGAGGGGAGGTCGGCTGTCCTTTGATTCTGTTCAATCAGCGAACGATTGAGGCGAGCGATGAGGCAAGCAACTGATGGTGAGGAGAAATTGGCGAGCGAGTACGGCAACGAGGAGAAATCAGCGAGCGATTGAAGGCGACCGAGCGACGATGGGAAACGGTGACTGGGCGATGGCGAGCAAGAGGGAGAGGGGCAAAAGAGAGGAGAGGGCAAATCGCAGATCTAGCGCAGGAGGGAGAGAAATTTCACGTAAAGAGAAAGGGTTTTTCGCAGGGAATGTATTGAACCATTTGTCGGCGGTCTTTAAAAAACCGCCGACTACTATGAAATTTACTTGGCAATCTTTAAAACATTGCCGATTAATACGAAATTTACTCGGCGGTCTGTAAAAGACCGCCGATAAATAGTAAACCTAACTCGTCGATCTAACATGGACCGCTGATGAAACCTATCGGTGGTCTATTTAGACCACCGATGTAACTAAAATGGACGTCTTTAAATGACCGCCAGGAAAGCCAATTTGTTTTGTAGTGCAGGGACATATGAGAAAATTGATATGCTTCCTGGAAGCTATCGGCTCGGGCTCAAAGCCTTGGATTTGTCTTGTTTGAGCCGAGCTTGAGCTTTATAATTAGGTTCACAAGCTCAACCCGAGTCCAAAAAAAAGATTATCTTAACGAACTTGAACCGAGTTTTGGTGGGTTTGGCTCGTTTTATATATGAAATTATACGTCCATATTCCTATATCTTATATTATATATTAATCCCGATAATATATAAGAGAACGAATATGAAAGGAGGAGTTCTTTCAAGCCTTCACTCGAATCCTCATTTCCATTGTTCCTAAAATCTCTCAATTTTCTTGTATCTCTATTCTCTATTTCTTTTCTAAAATCTCTCCATCATTCTTAAAATCTTTCAATTTTCTTCTATCTATATTCTTTCTTTCTTTCCTAAATCTCTCTCATTCCTAAAATCTCTCAATTTTCTTTAATCTCTATTCTCTCTTTCTTTCCTAAAATTAAGATATCCAAAATCAAATCTTCTTTACCATCTCTCTCTAACGTTCTTTCCATTTTTCTTTTCAATCCCACGTTATATTTTGTTTTCCCCAAATTCAACCGCAACTTATCTCTTTTTTTACCATTAAGATTCTAAATCAAACACAACACTCCATTGTCTCTCTTTAACCTTTTTCTATTTTTTCCATGGCATTAGGATAGTGTCTCCCTCCAAAGCACCCATTCCATTTGCTTCTCTTCCTCTTTCTTGATACCAATATATACTACATTTGACTGGATTGTCATAAATGCTCTAGAGGCTGGTATGGTGTTTCTCGATGCTTGAAAGTAAGCATGTCAATTTTTTTTTTCTTTTTTTATGAATATGGATGTTGACATTTTTGCTTGATCCATATCTTACTTCCCTAAAAATTTACCAAATAAATCTCTCTCCTCTCCTTTTCTCCTCCTCTTTCTTTTTCTTCATCCTCCCGTGTTCATCTGCAACTTCTCTGGAGATCTTTTTGTCCATCTTTTTGAGTCAAAGCTGCTTAATCTTCTTCTCTTCCAATTGTTGTCTTCACAAAAGAAGATGGAAAGAATAGAAAGCTCATTAACGCGCTGGTACTCTCTCTCTCTCTTTCTTAATTTGATTTTGTTTATTGTTCTATTGATGTAGTTTGGAAATGTTGATATCCTGGCATGTCAACATTTGGATTGTCTGGACGCAACACTAAATATGCATGTGTAAGGAATCCCTACAAGTGTAGAGGAAAACCAATGCTACCTAGGTACAAATGCACCTGCTATAGGATACTAGGATGTGGATATATTACATCATATCATTCCAGTATCATTTTGTGCCAACTTTAGTGTATTGTTATGTTCGTAAATATCATAAAACAATAGGTTATTCTTATTTTTTATGTGATGCTTAAAATCATATGCCCATGTGTTAGAATGGATATCCTCTAGGGTTTTGAACTGTCAGGTAACATAAGGATATAATTGATGGGTCAACCTGATTGGCATGACCCATTTGGGCCAACTCGGGTCCGCACTTCATGGGACGTCCATGCTCGGTTTGAAGTGTGGATGTGGATAACCCTCTCCTAATAGACAGGAGATTGTGGATAACTATCTCCTAATAAAATTAGGAGATCTAGTCCTAGGTGGAGTTGAATCTTCTATATATAGAAGACTCCTCCTCCCTATCCATAAGGCAATCCACGTTTTGGTGAGATTCCAAACTAGAGAATCTCTCTTCTCTCTTCATCTATTCTTCCTCTAGAGATCTACTTTTGCTATTGAGATTCCCATACATATATCTGGTCGATGGAGTGTGCGTCTATTGCATGTGGTTCTTCTAGGAATTAAATATTCAAACGTGGGAATTTTCAGGTTAGATAGAGATCTTTCACTGCAGATCTGGGTTCATGTGCATCGAGGTACGTGATCTGAGTTGTCTACAACCTTTATTAGTCTCAGAGCTGCTGCGATACGTCTTCGTTGGATTGAGGTATGTGGAGAAACTTCATCTTAATAGCAACCTTGTTGCTGTTTTTTTTTTTTTTTTTTCAGAAGACAACATACACAATGCATGGTTGCATCAACAATCAAGAGAGGATTGTTTGTGCAAACATATGTTGTAATATCCATTGTTTTGGGGTTTTAATCATGAGTTTACACCGCCTAAAAATGATGATTCGAAGAGATTAGAGGAGGGTTTTAATCTAACGAAAATACGTTTTAAAAACCCAGTTTTTTCCCTTACCGGTCGTGCAACCCTACGGTTTTGGTCAATCGGATTGACCAACAGGAACCCATCCCAATCGACCGAACAAACCATCTAGTCAACCGAATAGTTACAGATCGCAGCAACAGTATTGCTGCAATTTGCAACCAAGATTTTTTGGTCGGTCAGAGGTCCAACCGAACCCCTATTCGTTCGAACGGGCTAGATCGTTCGGTCGACCGAACAGACTGAGAATTCAGAATTTGATTTTAAATTTTTATTTTTGGATTTTGATTGAATACATGCCTTTTATATGATATGTTAGAGACTTGGGGCATGATTTAATTATTTCATTTGTAAGAATATATAAGGTTCACATTTAAATAAAATCCTTGTTGTGATTATGTTATTTCCTAGATGGGTTTTTCATATAAGGAACTAAAAGTAGTAATCAAATTTTATTGTATTAGGGATGATTATGCATTATGCATTACGACCTACTGTCTAGTGTACTTTTGATGTAATAAGTAAAAGATTAATATTATTGTTTAGTCCTAGATAATGATGCAATATCAACAATGTGTGAGTATATGATATGTTAATTATATGTGCACTTTAATTGCAGTGATATTGCCACCAAGAGTATAGTAGCTGACCCAAACAAGGTTGAGAAATTGGATGATAAGAACTATGACATTTGGCATAGGAAGATCCAATATCTCCTTGATGAGTCAAATGCCTTAGAGACTTTATCGCATAGACTATTTTATCTTGAGGAAGGGACGACTGCCCTACAACGTAGAGAGATGGAGGCCTATCAAGTTTAGGACAAGAAAGAACGTTGTGCACAATTTTCTATATTAAGTAGTATGCACAATGACCTTATTGGCGAATTTGAGGCCTATAAGACTGCACTTGAGATGTGGAACACACTGAAAATTGTGTTCGATGGTACCTCGACTACTAGATTAAGTCCATTGACGATGAAATTTGAGACCTATAAGATGACTCCCAGCATGAGCATGGTCGCACATCTTAGGAAGATGTCGTCTATGATACGAGAACTGAAAGTTGCAGGAAACTGCTTAACAGATGAGCTATAGATTCTCGCTATTTTGAAATCCCTACCTGACTCATGGGAGCACATGAAGCTCACCATGATACACAATGAGAAAATTAAAATGTTCAATGATTTGGCGCATCATCTTGAGCTCGAGGTAGAGCGTCAGACCACAAGTTCTAACAACACTGTGCTCTTAGCTGAACAGGTAAAGTGCAAGACACTTAGGTCTAAGCGAGAGCACAAGGGTAAGGCACCCTAACAAGGGGAAAGAACTAAAAGGCACCAAAGGCAGGCAAAAGTACCAAGCACCCTAGAGGGAAGCAAGTGGAAAGAAAGACATGTCCAACGGGATCTTCTATAACTGTGATAAGTTCAAACACTTCTCTTGTGATTGCACTAAGCAGAAGCAGGTACAAACTGTCCCAACCTCTAGCTATTGTTGCATAGTTTGCACCAATGTCGTGTTTGCTCATTCTAGTCCTGATTGGATTGTAGATTCTGGAGCGAGCCTAGACATAGCCAAAAAGCGACATGGGTTAGTGGATTATAGACGGATACCAGTAGGGAGTCAAAGAGTATACATGGAAAACAGTACCAGTATGGATGTACTAGGAGTTGGCACGTAGTTGTTGACGACATCAGAGATCTGTGCACTGATGCTTCGAGATGTACTCTATGCACCCGTCATTCATAGTAAAGTTATTTATACTAGGTTTTTCTATTATTTTCAGTAGATATCCATTTCTTTAGAGTCAGTTTTATATGGTAAGGGATTTATTTCTGATGGTCTGTTTAAACTTGTTCAAGTGATGCAAATTTTGTTTCTAATCTGACTTGCCATGATGATGATGTTATTATTTCTTGTTCATTGAGATGGCATGCTAGACTAGGCCACATAGGGCTATAGAGGTTGAAACGATTGGTAAAAGTAGGTCTGATAGGATCTTTCGCCAAGGTTCAATTGTCGCTTGCCAAGGTTCGATTACTCATTTGTGAGAAGTTTTTAGCCGGTAAGTGATCTGGGAAATCATTTGGTAAAGCAGTGAGAGAAAATATTCTTTTATAGTTAGTCCATTTTGACATATGTGGACTAATCAATGTTAGGACCCACCACAGAGAGTCCTATTTCATCACATTCATCGATAACCACACGCGATACAGTTATGTGTACTTGATTTCCCACAAGTAGGAAGCATTAGATTGCTTTAAACGCTTTGTGGCGGAAATCGAGAATAAGTTGGGTCGACACATGAAATTTCTCCGAACCGATAGATGACGCGAGTATTTATCTGATATGTTTATAGAGTTATGTGAAGAAAAGGGAATCTGTAGGAAAATTATGATTCTAGACACACCTCAAGAGAATGGTGTCACAGAGAGAAGGAACCGTGCCTTGTTAGACATGGTGAGGCCGATGATGGTGCATGCGTCCCTACCCATTAGTTTTTGGGGAGGCTCACTTATGAATGTGGCCTACATAGTGAAATCCTTGAGATCCGTGGGTGGTATCTCAAGGGTGTGGACGTAGGCCGGGATGTCGATCCATGATAAATCGCATGTGTATGTTGGTTTACTTCTCTATATATTTACTTATCTCTATATGAATATTAGTTTCATGTGCGAGCTATTGTTTTCAATTTCCTATAACTGTTAAAACACATAGCATAATTTATTAGGTTTTAAATTGGGCCGAAATATCCGCATATCGACTTAAAACCTATACACCCCATCTAGGTAATTTCTATGTGCACTTTCAATTGGTATCAGAGCCTCGTGCTTGGATATAAGGTTTAACGACCTTGAGTTGATTCGTATTGATGCCTAGGGTTAAGGGTCATTTCGCTCACACTCACCCAACCAAAAGTAAAACCAAAAGATGGGTAGTGGCTGAGGGCACATGGGATGATTCTTCCAATTCAGAGTTAGATATTCTCTCTATTGATGATGAAGTGAAATTCCTTGCCAATATGAGAGGTAGAACTCTAATGCTTTTTCCTGAGGATTCGGTGCCTATAGTCTTATCTGTACATGAAAACTCAGTCGAAGAAGATGCCTGTAATGACTTGGATCCATTAATTTGATTTTTAAAAATAATTAATATGAATTTAAATGATTTAGGAATTTAATTCGAGAAATGGATTGAATGGTAACTAAGATGATTATTCTAGGGTTAATGGGTATTAGGAAATTTTCATGGGCGATTTTGGAAGTGATAGTTATTTGAGAATTGGGTTGGAGTTTAGATTGTTTATCGCAACCCTAACCTAGCCGTCACATCACAGTGAAGAAGAGGAAGAGGAGAAGAAACTGTAGAGGAAAGGAAGTAAGAGAGAATCAGAGGACATAATACCAGAAATGCTACATTGAGGTAAGTAGTATTCCTATCTAATCCAGTACAGATCGTTGTGATTAAATTTTATGAATTTATCATGTGAAATATGGATCGTTATATGTGTGAATTGTATGAATTAGGTTGTAGAAATTAATAGTACACATTCCTGAATCGTTGCAAGGATAAAGAAATTATATTATAAATTTTCTATGATTAACTGTATTTGTTTTGGATCATTCGAGCATGAGAAATTTAATTTGAATATTTTATCTCGATTGTATAAATTCTAGATTGTTTCGAGCATAGGAGAATTTTATATTAATTTTCATGTTAATTTATGTGATGTCTGGATTGTTTCTATCAAGGGAAATCATATTATAAATTTATTATATTAACGGTAATGTATCTGGACCGTTTCTAATATGAGAAATGCTGGTGTGAATTTAATATATTTATCTGTGTGATTTTTGGGCCATTCCCGAGCTGGGAAAATTCTGTCGTTAATTTATTATGTTGAATTGTATTATATCTAGATCAATTCCCAATGTGAGAAAACACGTCGTTTAGTCAATGCGTTAACTGTATGATTATCTAGATTTTTCCCGGCATAAGAATCGTTGTAGTTAATTTCTATAAATTAAACTACATAATTATCTGGATCGAATTCATAAAAAATTTGGTGTGTTTAATTATATTAAATTTTGTATGTGATATCTTGTTCATTTTCGACATGTGAATCTGCATCTGTGAAACGTTGGTATATGTGATATGGATATATGGATTGGTTCTGGAAATTTTGATGATTAATTGTAGACTATGGAATTAGTCATGAAGTGGATCAGTTGATCTAAACCAGTATGGTCGTTTGGTATTTTTGTGGAATTTATTGTGAACGGTATACCTGTGATTTCTTTCGGCAGATTATCTGTGTGTATATTTTGTAACGGAGGCTATCACCGGAAATTCTATGGTGTGTGCGATGGCAGTTGGGCGATGTACGTATCACATGTATACTAGGTTGGTGTAAGTGTTAAGTAGGTGTTGGAGGTGAATATCAGGTTCCTATTGAAGAGACCTATGAAGGTTTACTATACCTTGGGTTGAAAGTCCCAAAACTAGATATCAAGATCCTATTGAAAGGACCTATGAAGGTTGCACTGCACCTTGGGTTGAAAGTCCCAGAAGTCTAGTTTTGAAGTTGTACTGTACCTTGGGTTGAAATCTCCATTAAATCAGTCAGGTTTCCTTCATACTATGGGTTATGAGAATAGGGTTGAGGTGAACACCCTGAATGAAGAGAGGGGTATTCGTCTACTCCTGGTGACTAGTTCCCGAATCAAAATATTATAGTGAAGATAGGGTGGAGGCTACTTAACATGAAGTGTTAACTTAGTCATTCCATTGCATTAGGGTCATATGTATTTCCATGTTGTGAGAAATTCATTTTAGCACATTTGAATGACACATTTTTCATGGCATTTGTTGGCACATCCCAAACTTAAGAGATCTCAAGGGAATCCCTATAAGTCAGAAATATGACTCTGACGCCATATCCACATGGGAGTGGTAGTCAATACTTTGTCAAACGATTGAAAAAAAACAGAGATATTTTATTAACTTAGAAATATTCAAAAATAAAAGTAACTACATCTCATAACAATCGAAAACTAAGGCAAAATATAGCAGCGGAAAGAAAATACTATAGTTCTTATGCAATTCTAATCCCTAAACAAAATAAAGCCTAACTATGGCTAATAAAATACTTTGGCATGCAAGCCAATAAAAACAACGTAAATCCCTAACATAACTCGAAGTTATCTTCTTTGATAAAATCAGTATTTCCTTTAAAACAAGGGTCCATAGCTGGTTCTCCATAATCCAAGTACTCCTCGTCTAATGTGTGAGAAATATGTTGGTAGAAAGCGTAAGCTACACTTAGCTAGTAAGTAATCAAATCAAACATGGTTTATAATTTGAAGTAAGGCCAAGGTCACTCTTCAATGATAATCCATAATTTTCAAAAACATAATATCAAGTAATATGAACAGATTGGTGAATGGATCACGGTATAAGTGACATGCATATCCTTAACATAAATGGTCAAGATTTAAAGTGTGTATGCTGTGCTCTATAAGAAATCACCAAGTGTGATCTAACAAACAATCTAAGTGTTGTGCAATTAGTTAAATAAACTGTTATCATGAATATATATAGGTTCCC
>JAUPMG010277158.1:0-18763 GCA_031762675.1 Pachysandra terminalis | reverse complement strand
TAATCTCATATCTAGGTTGTAGGTTGGTTGACATGAGTTGGGAGTATCACAAAAGTAGGCACACAGCCATCACAGTAAGCACACAGCCAATAATCCTAGGTACACAGTCCATACTAGACCTCAATAAGTCACATGGAACCATCCCAGACTCAACCAATAGCTCAAACCACCTAAACCCGATTATCTGTTAACTCTGCGATCGATTACATATCACTGTGATCGATCTCAAATCCCCGCGATTGATCTTAATAGGATCGATCCTAGGCAAGTGCGATCAATCCTAGGGAAGTGTGATCGATCCTAGGGAATTTCTTATGTATAACCATTGGATCAAAATTTTTCGATCGATTACTCATTTGAGAAAAACCTTCAGTTCGATCCTAATCCAATGGAAGCTCCATTGACGGTGATTATGGACTATACAGATTATAGTCAATACAACAACCTCCTTAATTCGCCATTAAAGGGTTGTTCTTAGTTTTACTACAATAATTCGACTTATGGGACACTTGAGAACATGGTGTTCAGTACTTCATCGGTATCGCCGGTGCCGTCATATTGTTACAGTTCAAATCTACAATCGGCGTTGCCGTGTTTGCCGTGTCCAGCAATGCCAAGCAGTTCACAGATGATTCATGAGTCTTAACTGAACGGGTTTTACTGGTGTGCATACTCCAACCACCAATTCATTTTAAATACATCATGAGTAGTTTAAGAGCATTCACAAACTCTTCACAATAGCTATAAATTAAAGATCAATCTTTCACATGCTTTCAAACATAACAAAAAAAGCAGTTTCTGCAACTTTCTACAAAAAACTGAATTCAATATATATATACAGCAATATGAACAAGAAGAGAGGTTATGTAATTACTTAGATTCGAAATGGATAATAGAGAAAGAAATTTCAGCTTGTAGCTTTGTTTCGTCTCCTTCTTCCTCCTTCTGCAAAATTCTGAATTCAAGAATTTCAGATTCACAACACTCTCAAGGTTCTTTTCTCTCTTGATAAAAATTTAGATTTCCAAACTTCAAATCATCCGTTGCATCTAATGGGGAAGAGATGGAAGTGGTTCAGAGAAATGGGGATGCATTTCCCCACTTTCTCTCCCACTGTTCCACGTCCAACGACGGCTTCAACCTCCCCTGTTTTGCTGTTTTCTGTTGGGAAGAAAAAAATATTTACAATACTAACCCCAAAGAGAAGGGTTAATATCCTAAGGGTCCACAACACTAAGGTTTTAAATTACGAGAACACCCAAGTTCTAATTAAATTTCTCTAACCTTATAAACATATCAAAATTAAATTAAATAATTAAATACAATAATTAATTAAGGGATAGTTAAATTAAGGGACCTAGGTCACTACTCAAAGCAATTGAAATATTTCTTCTTTATCAACAACAACATTCGACTCCGCACATGTCTAAATAGCATCCTTCAGGCCACACTTTCGAAGTTTTTGACGCAAAAGCTCAATATCCAAAATATCCCTACACCACTTGTGCCAACCGGTAGGATGACCAGGATGCGACTTGAATCGCACCTGGCTAGGAGAGTAGGCCCCAGATTCGAAATTCATACGAGGGATTGATTCCAAGGGAGGATCTACACCTGCATCAGCATATGTTGATGAGAATAGACACGTACTAACATTCGGAGGTTCTTCGGGTGTGATAGGGCTACGGGGCATTTTCTTCCAAAACCAATCATCAATAAGAGGGTTGTCTGCCCAACTCGGTTGGGGACGAGGAGGGCCATCCACGTCCGAGTACTTCAAGGGAGCCGACTTATGAGAATACTTCTTCCTTGCCATGAGGATCAACAAAAAAAGGGGGAGGAAAGGGGAAGAACCCAAGAATAATTCCTTATCCTTTGAAGAGCAAAATAGGAAACTACCAAGAACGGAGTGGTGAATAAGAACTCTGCCTTCCCTCGTACTTATAGAGTGAGTGGAACTTGGATTAGGCTCCAAGATTTCAAAGAAAGAAGTCATGTGGCTCCAAATCATGGAAATTAGAAATTTTAGCTCAAAACCCTAAAATGAGGGAATTAGGTTTTGACGTCAAAAGCAAAAAAAAAAAAACAAAAAGAGGTGATGACACGCAAAAGACTTTGCACACCAAAATTTGGGCACAAAAAGGATATGATGCACGAGCACTGAGGTGCGATGGGTTTTATCGCGAGGAGCGCTAGGTACTTCGAGAATTACCGTAGAGGCCTTGACGCATGAAGCATTGCTACACGGAGCATTAGCACGTAGGCATTGTCGCACAGGAGCATTAACCGCGCAGAGGATTAGCGCAAAAGTCCTTGACGCATAAAAGGCTTTGATGCCTGAACACTGAGGTGAGATGGATTTTAATACACAGGAATATAAAGCGTGAGGAGGATAGGTGTGAGGACCCTTTGACACTAGACCCTTCGATGCTAGGTCTCTTGGGCACAGAAACCGTTGACGACCAAGCAAAAAAAAATATCCCTAAAGAGAGGATTGGGTTTTGACGTCCAAGCAAAAAATCCCTAAGAGAAGATTGGGTTTTAGTAGATATAGAAAACGTCAAAGGCCCATAGTCCGATGAAACACGGGCGCTTGTCAAGACCACGACCCTCGCCAAGGGGTACCACAGATAAACTGGCATGTGAAGGCAAAGTACTATTTATAAGTTCACATCCTTCTATGACACAAGGCACTTGAAGCCATGATGGTCGCGAACCCGATGAGAGCTTCGTAGTTAAGCGTGCTTGGGAGGGAGTAGTAGTAGGATGGGTGACCCCATGCGAAGTTTGATTCATGGAAGCCAAGAGTGGCCAACGGGTGAAGTTTTCACTCCTTGGTGACTTGAGAGGGTCTTGTAAGGATCAACTCTCAATATCACACCTGACAAGCTCTAGAACTCTTGGTGACTTGAGAGGGTCTTGTAAAGACCAACTCTCAAGACTACATCTTGCAAGCTCTAAATACTCTTGGTGACCAAAAGTCAAGAACTCTTAGTGACTTGAGAGGGTCTTGTAGAGACCAACTCTCAAGACTACATCTTGCAAGCTCTAAAAACTCTTAATTGTCCAAAACTCTAGAGTGCTTGGTGACTTGAGAGGGCCTTGTAAAGACCAACTCTTAAGACTACATCTTGCAAGCTCTAAACAGTCTTGGTGACCAGAACTCTAGAACGCTTGGTGACTTGAGAGGGTCTTGTAAAGACCAACTCTCAAGACTACATCTTGCAAGCTCTAAACACTCTTGGTGACCAAAAGTCAAGAACTCTTGGTGACTTGAGAGGGTCTTGTAGAGACCAACTCTCAAGACTACATCTTGCAAGCTCTAAACACTCTTGGTGACCAAAACTCTAGAACTCTTGGTGACTTGGGAGGGTCTTGTAAAGACCAACTCTCAAGACTACATCTTGCAAGCTCTAAACACTCCTAGTGACCAAAACTCTAGAACTCTTGGTGACTTGAGAGGGTCTTGTACAGGCCAACTCTCAAGCCTACATCTTGCAAGCTCTAAACACTTCTAGTGACCAAAACTCTAGAATTCTTGGTGACTGGAGAGGATCTTGTAAAGACCAACTCTCAAGACCACATCTTGCAAACTCTAAACACTTTTGGTGACCAAAACTCTAGAACTCTTGATGACTTGAGAGGGTCTTGTAAAGACCAACTCTCAAGACTACATCTTGCAAGCTCTAGACACTCTTGGTGACCAAAACTCTAGCACTCTTGGTGACATGAGAGGGTCTTCTAGAGACCAACTCTCAAGACTACATCTTGCAAGCTCTAAACAGTCTTGGTCACCAGAACTCTAGAACGCATGGTGACTTGAGAGGATCTTGTGAAGACCAACTCTCAAGACTACATCTTGCAAGCTCTAAACACTCTTGGTGACTTGAGAGGGTCTTGTAGAGACCAACTCTCAAGACTACATCTTGCAAGCTCTAAACACTCTTAGTGTCCAAAACGCTAGAGTGCTTGGTGACTTGAGAGGGTCTTGTAAAGACCAACTCTCAATACTACATCTTACAAGCTCTAAACACTCTTGGTTACCAAAAGTCAAGAACTCTTGGTGACTTTAGAGGTTCTTGTAGAGACTAACTCTCAAGACTACATCTTGCAAGCTCAAAACACTCCTGGTGACCAAAACTCTAGAATGGTTGGTGACTTGAGAGAATCTTGTGAAGACCAACTCTCAAGACTACGCAAGCTCTAGGGCTCTTGGTGACCAAAGCTCGTGTTCACACCTTACAAGCTCTTGGCACTTCCTGGTAACTTGAGAGGGCCTTAAGGTTAATTCCCCAAGATTCTAAGTTGACGCTAAGAACAGCACTACAATTGACCGATGCTACGAACAATGTTACACTATCCAAATGACGTTACACAAAACGTCCTCACTTACGGCATATGCCGGATCCCCTCGATGGGCTGTCAATATTCATCTACGGCATATGCCGGATCCCTTCGACGGATAGTCAATATCCACAGCGGTAAGCTAGATTCCCTCGATGGGAAGTCAATCTGCAACCACAACGTAAGCTGTATCCCCTCGACGGGTAGTCGATATCCACGACAGTAAGCCAGATCCCCTCGACGGGCAGTCGATATAGAGGTGCACCCCACGTTCACGAAAGGGATGTGTCTCAGCGGACTTGTTGATACGAATTCACATCTAAGGGGATAGACATACCTGGACGATGTGAGACGTCAACACGTTGATATAAATTCACTTCTAAGGGGATAGATAGTCATGAACGATATGAGACGTCAAGATGATGATATGAACTTACATCTAAAAGGGAGAGATAGTCCTGGTCAGTGTGAGAAGTCAAGATGATGATATGAACTTTCTTCTAAAAGGGAGAGACAGCCTTGGTCGGTGTGAGACGTCAAGATGATGATATGAACTTACATCTAAAAGGTAGAGACAGCCTTGGTCGGTGTGAGACGTCAAGATGATGATATGATCTTACATCTAAAAGGGAGAAATGACCCAGGTCAGTGTGAGACGTCAAGATGATGATATGAACTTACATCTAAAATGGAGAGACAGTCCTGGTCGGTGTGAGACGTCAAGACGATGATATGAACTTACATTTAAAAAGGAGATACAACCCTGGTCTGTGTGAGACGTCAAGATGATGATATGAACTTACATCTAAAAGGGAGAGACAACCCTGGTCGGTGTGAGATGTCAAGACATTGATATGATTTCCCATCGAAAAGGGAGAGACAGCCGTGGATGATGTGACATGTCAACATGTCAATAAGCATTTACACCTAAAGGGAAAGATAACCCCGAACGTTGTAAGACATTGACACTCCATTCATACAGCTTCGAAAGCACTAAGGTTTGAGAGAACCTCAAGAGTGCTAATGCTAGATAGCCTCAACAACTCCAAGGCTAAAAAAACTTCTACTACACTCATACTCCCGATCACCAATGCCCGTAACTCGGTGTCATGAGTGTGACTTGCAGGGTGACTCACCAGTCTCTTGTCATGAACTACATACCGTGTCACGACTTTTAGTGGCAAACCTGTAATTCTCTAATATGACGTGGGATTGGTCCACCTAAGAAATTGGGGTAATTAATCCATGTTACCCCTGGTTAGCATTTCCATTAGTAACCAAGTAACAAACTTCTAACTTCTGTTATCTTTCTCATAGCTACTATAAATAGTATCTCATTTCTCAAGAACGGGGTTGGAGAATTTCCTTAAGGAGTTAGGCTCTGAAAACATGCTCTGACCTATGCTCACAAATTTCTAGTACTTTGACCACTACTTCCCTTAATCGGATGTGTGCTCATGAATTCCTAGACCTTGAACTACGTCTAACTTGATCCCTATTTGGGTACGTAGGCAACCTGTTGCAGGTGCAGTCTAAAACCACCATTAGATTAGGGGTTGATGGGAGGAATATGAAAGATTTCTCAAACGTAGCTCTGAAAAGAGATCACGGACTTCTAACACTATCTCCCCTAGTCCTACTCGACCCTTGCTAACGGACACTCAATCTCGATCTTTTGATTCTTTTAGAGACGGGATACGATTGCTTGCCGATTTAGGTTTTTGTCGATCAGTAATTCTACCGTTGGTGACTCTCTCACAAAAACACCCTTTACATTTTGGCAACTCCACTGGGGACTAAGTGTCCCACTCGTACTGATCATTATTAGAAGGATCACATGGCAGAAGAGTAAGATGAAGACCGTAAAGCAAACCACGGGATCATCTCTTCACGCCATTGAGAAGCACAAAGAAGACCCTCCCAACGACTCACACAAGTTGGAAGGTAAAAAGGAAATGGATGAACAACAAAACGATCGTTATGATCAAATAGAGATGATGAGGATACAAATAAACAAGATAGAGGAAGCGCAGGCGAAGATGATGGACTTGCTACAGACCGTGATCACTCAGGAAAGTCGAGTTCTGATTCCACCTGCGGAACCAATTGTGGAAAGAGTACCTACAGTGCCTACTATGCTACCTATGGGTACTCCACTGAGTGCGTCACAACCAGAATCCGTGAATAATAATGGGTTTATAACTAGAAATGAGATGGTCAACCTCTTGAGACAACAGAAAGAGAAACATGTTGAGTTCAACATCGATACCAGGCCGCCATATCCTGTGGCCATCATGAAGAAACCTTATCCCGCAGGATACGTAGTTACACCATTAATGCCACAGTACAACGGCCGAATCGGTAATGCAAAAGAACATATCACCAAGTTCACCGGTGCTATGGGAGCTTCCGCTGGTGATGATGAACTCAAGATGAGGGAATTCTCTCGGTCTCTCATAGATCGCGTATACACTTGGCATGACAACTTAACCCATGAATCCATCCTCAACTAGGAAGAGATTAAGGTGGCATTCTTATGGAAGTTTTTCATTGTTGAAGAGAGCGTGACCCTTATGGATTTAGGGAAGGAGAAGCAAAATTCTGGCAAAGGATTGGAGACGTATGTGAAGCGTTTTCATGATCCCGCTACCGATTTTCGGGAGACCACTACGGAAAAGGAACTTGTGCGGATGTGTGTTGATGCTATGATGAAGGATTATCGTCTCGTATTGGAGAACGCAGGAATCAACACGTTTACCCATTTGTACGAGTCAGCAAGGAAAACTGGGCGTACTCTGAATCTCGAAGGGCATGTCCCTTGGAAGAGAAAATCGAAGTCTACTTTGCAGACTATGGTGGGGGAGAAGAAGAGACATTACAAGGAGGAGGCTAGTGTGACTAGAAGCCAGAAATGGAATTTCACTCATGCTTCCCCTTTACCTTGTACGATCAAAGAAGCTTTGATAATCCTGAAGCAGTGCCACTCCCAAGGATAACAGCGTCAGAGGAGGATAAGAAGAGGAACGACTTTTGTCAATATCATTCTTACCTGGGCCACAAGACGGAAGACTGCTATACTTTGAGAAAGTTGTTCCAGAGTAAGATCAAGAATGGGCAATTTGAACTCCCTAGGTCGGGGACCGAAGGTGATGAGTCTGGAAGATGAAGATTGGGGATGAGGTGTTGAAGGTGGCTACGTGTGTGCACGCCAATTTGCCAACTCCCAAGCTCATTCCAAGGGAGGAAGACCTTTTGTGATCGAACGATAGCCAAGAACGGCTACTACTATCACCCAATTCAACGTGATGGGACAATGTCGTGTGATCCCATCAATGCCACTACAATGGCTATCCTGAGGGATAGGCCCCGTATCTTTTTTTTTACTTACTTTGAATAGTTTTCCTCTAATATGTTTGTCATAATAACATATGCATGAATGAGATTCATGAACATCTCTCATCAATGAAATCGTTTTCAATTGAACTATGAATAGCATATAAAAAGCCTTTCTCCATTGCATCTCGAATGTTATGTGTACAAAACAAATCAACACTGACTAATAGATATCACGTTGTCGCAGCGGCATCTTTGTCATCATCTTCGGCAAAAAATTTTTTAAGGAGAGGCTTCTATCCACGCCGCTATGGTCTCTCCGGGAAGAGCACCGAAGGATTGGAGTGCGTGAATCTATTATTCTCAACCCAACTGCGTGTAGAGGAAAGCTCGTATTGTCACCCCCAATCTAGCCTTATTCTCGACTAACTACCTTTCCTCTTCCAAGCGTCGAGCCTTCAATGCCCCTATCCATGGCTCACATTCCGCTATGTCAAACTTCAAGTTCTCGCACAAAATCAAGGGAGTTTCTATTTCCTTATAACGTGTGACGCGCGCCAAAGCCTCTTCAATTCTCCTTAAGAAGGGCCTTCCCACCAATCTTCCTTCATCCTAATAGAAATAGCACCTTGCAGCTCCTTCCCTATATTATGAATATCATCCGAGACAATGGATGAGAATGCTTCGACACGTAAGCGTTTAGTCATCGAGCATACTATTTGATAAAATGAAGAAAGAATTTGAAAACTGTTGAAGGTAATGGTCAAGCCACCATCACCGCGATGATAAAGAATCTCTTGAAGTTAAGATGAATATCCTTGTACAAATGCACGACTAGCGTCACCGCCGATAAGAGGAACTGAAGAAGGGGCGCGAGATTCTATATCGTACAAGTTTACAAGCTCCGCGACATAAATATCTTGATTGCGATTATTGCTCTTCTGCATGTTGGAATTCACTTCTTAGTCCTCTGAACATCGATTTATCCACAGCAAGGAGAATCCTACATGACCTTGCCTACTAAGGGCGATGCAAGGAGATTCCACACCCTTTCCCTGGAGGAATAGTCTTGGCCGACTTAACAGAGTTCTCATGAATGAGACCTTAGGTCCATTTTTTTCTCTTTTCTCTTACATTATTAACTCTTTTTTTTCTCTTGAGTTGTTTGTTGAACAGAAGCCATCTTGGTACTCGAGGAGTGAGCAATGGCGCCTTGTCAACCTTCTCTACTGTCATAATTATCACTACCTCTTATCATCCCTTGCCTTACTTTACACACGAAATAGCCGCAACTCGGTAAAAGTTGCACTAGAATTATACCATCGCTAGAATCCATTTCCCTAGGGGACTATTACCTGCAAACAATAAATTTGTTAAAAGTTAAACCGCGGAATAGAAAGAAATGGAGGCGTACCATTGTCGACCTCGATATCAGGAAAAGACACGCCATAGTGCCTGTTGGATACCGTAACGAATCCGAACGATGAGTAGTTTGTTTCCCAAGATAAATCATCTATCAATGGGTCGTGAGACCATTCCGCGGGAGCTTTGGGAGGACCATCCTCACCAGAGTGTTTTAACGTTACCAGTGCGCGCGAAGGATGCTTCTTGAGCCATCGCAAATGATGCAAATGAGAAGACATTAGAAACCTTTTTATACACGCACTAAAAAAAATATTGGTTTTCATGTTTTTAGCTCACACACAATATATATATATATATTTGGTTTTGACTTCCGCACACAAAAAAAAGGATTTTGCTTTCTTCACTTTGGCATGCATACAAAAAAAAAAGAAGCAGGGGAGGAGAATGTGGGAATGTCACTCACCCATTTCCTCTTTTTTTCTTTATTATCCTACACCCTCACTCCCTTAACTTATACCCCCTCACTTTGACGCATGGACTTTTTTTATTTTACATTATTTTACTCAATGACTTTTTACCCTTCACCGTCAACACCATTTTGAGTATTTGGCACATATCCCAAAAAAGGAAATAGTTTATGCGTTTGGATATATATATATATATTTGCTTTTAGCATTAGGTATTGAGCGCCTACAGTAAAGAGAAAAATTTTTGGCGTTCCGTATTTGACACCTACAAAAAAACAATTGCTTTTGTCTTTGGCGCATGAAATTTTTTGGGCCTACAAAAATTTTTGGTGGTTGGGCTTTTGGCTTGATTTGTTTTTGGCATGATACCGGCACAAAAAAAAAACTTCCAACTTGTCTTTGACGATAATTTGGAGCATGACACCCACCACAATGCCATCACCATCCTCCTAAGCCGGTACGAGGTCGACAAGCTCCTTGCCCACGAAACCCGTGCCAAGATCTACTAGGCCAAGAACGCAAAAACTGGACAGAACGTTGCAATTAAAGTTCTTGACAAGATAGATCTTCAAAGTGGGTTTGGTCGTTCATGTCAAGCGTGAAAACTCGATCCTACGCTGTGCTCGGCATCCAAATATCATTATGTTCTGTAAAGTCACACAGACGAAAGCAAAGATTTATTTCATGATGAGTATGACGAGGAAGGAACCATGGTTTTCTGTCGTCTACAAGAATATAATTGGTGTTCGTCATGCATCCCATCGCCTGCATGCGCGAACGCTTGCTAATGCCCATAATTGTGCATACGCCAACGCTCCCAAACCCCGAATACAACAAGATGGATGAATGGTCAAGAAAGAGAAAATTCTCCCTAAGCAACTATGATGGTATGAGTATCATCACTCCAACGACAGACAAGATGAGATAGAGACTCCCGGTCCATGAAGATGTTCGACTCATAACACGCCCGCACATCATTCTTTAAACTTCATTGACGAAGCATTCGTTGCAATGAGGGGATAAGCTCCAGATTCAAAGTTCACACGAGGAATTGAAGCCAAGGGAAGAAATACCTCAATTTTGGCTGCCATAAGAAGAAGAACACACCTTGGCCCATGAAGTGTTTGAACGAAGGAGAGGATTTTACTTTCTCGTCTAAAGAGCTCCTATGAGAAGAAGATACGAGCCCACCAAGTGCATGAGCACAAGATACCTTAAGATGACATTCACAAGGAAAGAGCCATTCGTCAAGTGTTTGAGTGCAAGAGACAATTCCATGCTTTAACGCCCTAAGACTAGTAAAAAAAGAGGGAAAAGGAGAAATGACGGGCTCGGCCTATTTAACGGGTGTGAAGAATATGAAGAATACTTTCTCACTTTTCTCCAAAGCTCTTCTCACTCTCTCAACTTGTCCAACTTTGGAATGAGAAGCATAGCAAGTTCTCATGCCCCATTGACCTTGTATATTTGTGAAAAAAAAAAAAAATCCGCGCCCATGCTCGAAGAGCGATAACCAGTGCACAAGAAAAATATTTTCATATCTCAGGCATCCCCACGCCAATAAACTTGGGTTTAACATCGCGGTCAGGGGGACTTAAATGTAGATACAAAAAATACCAAAGTCCCATAGTCCGATGAAACACGAGAGCCTATCAGGACCACGACCCTTGCCAAGGGGTACCACGGATGATCAACTTGTGAAACTGGCAGGTGAAAACGAAGTACTATTTATATGTTCACATCCTCCTATGACACAAGGCACTTGAAGCCATGATGGTCGTGAACCCGACAAGATCTTTGTAGTTAAGCGTGCTTGGGCGGGAGTAGTAGCAGGATGGGTGACCCCCTGGGAAGTTTGATTCATGGAAGCCAAGAGTGGCAAACAGGTGAAGTTTTGACTCCATGGTGACTTAAGAGGGTCTTGTAAGGATCAGCTCACAACAAAAATCCCTAGGAGAAGATTGGGTTTTAACGATTCAAACGAACAAAAAAATCCTAAGAAAGTGATTTGATTTTTGACACCCAAACAAACAAAAAAAACCTAAGAGAGGGATTTGAGTTTTGACGCCCAAACAAAAACTAAGAGAAAGAAGCATTGACGCATGGGCCATTAACAAGCAGGCATCACACGTGGGCCATTGACACACGGACATTGACGTGTGGGCCATTAACACGCAGGCAATGACGCACGGAACATTGACGCACAAGCCTTAGCACGTGGAAATGTTAAGTGCAAAGGATTAACGTGTAAGCATTATGCGCAGAGAGAATTAACTCAGGGAGTGTTCGACGTGCAGAACATGAAGAGGGATAACTGCCTATGCCAATATGCAGATACCCGAGGAAAATAGAAGGGGAATATCGTACCCACGCCAATGCTGAAGACAACAATCGGTACATCGCAGCAAATACAGACATGACCACGTTGATAATCCTGAATTAATCACCGTTGTCAAGGGGATTGAAATGTAGACATGAGAAATGGTATGGGCAAATAGCCCAATGAAAGACTGCCATGTGTTAGGATTATGACTGACACAAGGTCGCAATTGATACCCTAAATGAGACCCTCGAGAATTTTACGAATGAGAGGCACAGCTGGTTCGAGGAACGTTGTAATAACCCAGCCAAAATATAGGACTAATTCGTAATTAATATAAGTATAGGGTTAATATAATGAGAAAGATTAGAGGTAATTTAAAAATCTTAGTAAGTTAGTTACAGATTTGACTTTGACTGTTTGTGATTGGTGGGTTGCACTATAGGAAACTAAAGTGCTTCACACACAATCATAACTCTTTAAGTTATAATGTGTGGCTAGGATCTTGTAGGAACTTTTAACTTAAATCAATGACTTAGATTAAAAGACACTAATAGAAGCTTCTTTTATTACATAGGACTTAGAAACACACTAGAATTCTAGCTGAACTAGGAGAGCTGGGAAATTCCATCTAATGGCTTAGAAACTAATACATCCCAATAAAGGGACAGGATTAAACATAACTTATAATACAAACAGAACTAGGAAGTTTGCTGAATATCAATAAATAAGAGTCCTTGGAGAATTTCGAAAATCACAATAATTCCTCGGAACTAAGGAGAAGAGGAAAAAGAATAATAGAGGTGAATTCTCTACTCCAACCCAGCAACATCAAGGTAAGTATTCGAATTTAACTTGTTTCATGGTTTTAAGTAGATATTCAAGTTTATTTTACAATCGTATGAGGTAAGTTTTCAAAATTAAATTAGTTTTTAAAAGATTTCAAAGTAATTTAACTACTAATTACTTACTTATGTTTTACTAATTATTTTAATTGGGTTTTGTTCGGAAATTAATATTAAAGGAGGTTACTTAAGGAAGAAAATTGATTTGAATTATAGATAGATCAGAATTCTGGACAAACTGCCAAGAAAAATGCTATTCGACAAGCCGAGCATGTGGTGAACCGGCCCAGAAGAACACTCGGCAAGAAGAGAATGGATCGAGCGTCCTCTTACGACCATTGACCCCCTGGTTTTCACGCCGAGACCCTACTCGATGCACCGTGAACGCGCCGAGCGTAACAAACAAGTTTTTAAGCCCCAGGTTTTCACACCGAGCGGATTCTCAATGAGCCGAGAATGCGCCGAGCCCAAGCTTGAGACCAAAACCCTGAAACCCAGAAAATTAACACAAAAACCCTCGGCGACCACTCGGTGCGCTAACAAACGCACCGAGCACTCGCTGAAAGCACACCGGCGATCTCAAGGCGAGCTGAAAACTGTTGAGTTGATCCAAATTGATTATTTTTTTGTGAGCACGTGTATTTTTATCTCATTAGACCAAATTTGATGTTAGTTATGCTTGATTATACATGTTTCAAATACTTATATCATACTTAGACTATTTTCATACTGGATGGAACATGATATTTTGATATATTGTTTTTATGTATTTTTAACATGTTCAGCATGCTAGGTAGACTTATTACACATTGTACACATCAATTGCATGCTTAGTTAACATGCACTCTATCACTTGCACCTCATATGCCTTAAGACCATGGATTTGGTCTATAGGTTAAATTACTTTGAATGTAAATCCATACTTTTGGATTTTAAAGGCTATAATGAGAGTATCGTGATTTGGAAATCATGATAGGTGTGGAGACTAGTATTTTCATGTGTTGAGGGACCGTACATCCCAATAGACCTTTTAAATTAATTACTTCCATGGTGAGGGAAAGTTCACATTGTGAGGCCCAATATCGAATTCATAAGAATTTAATGGTGAGGGAAGGTTCATATTTATGATACCCAATATCCGAATCACAAGAGTGTAATTCTGTTAGTAGATCGACTAACAGCCAACATCATACATATTGCATATTAGGTTTTTCTCAATCACATTTGGTGATCATACTTGCTAGGTGCACATTCTGCATTAATAATTGAATCAGCCCCATCATATTGCATATTATTTCATATTGCTTTATGTTGATTACTCACATCGCATCAGATTTCATGTCTTATATATATCTTATTCATACTTTCATATTCAACATGTTATACTTATGTATTGGCACATATCTCATGAATTACTCATCATTGTTATACGGATTACCATTGAAGAGTGGCCTTGGCAGTACTTCAAATTATAAACCATGTTTGATTTGTTTATTTACTGAGCTAAATAAAACTGACGCTTTCGAGCACAACATATTTCAGAACCTATAGATGATGGACACATGGACCATGAGGACCAAGGTGGAGAACTATGATGTTTTGAAGATTTTTAACTATAGTTAGAGTTTTATTTGATATTTTACTAGGTCTTGTAGTAGGGTTTTATTCAATGTAATTTTATTACTTAGTTAAATAGGTTAGTTAATAGGGCTTTGATTTAAAGCATGAGACTAATTTTATTTTACTTTCCATTGTTTTCTATTTGAAGGATGTTATATGATGGATATTATTTTTATAACATTACCTTTCTTATAAAATATCATTCTCATATTTAATGATTTTGGCTACATATCGTTTATCCACTCCCATCTGGATATGGGGTGAGAGTTACAAACTAAATTTAGGAACTCCAATGAGATCTTTAAGTTTGGTTCATGACAAAAGTGGTATCAGAGCCTAAGTTTTATGTTTTTAAATCAGATTCTATAAGTTTTTATGTCTTGATATTTTGAAATTTTTTCTATTCGTCAACATTCCAAAAGTTTTCTATGTGCTGATTGTTATTACTAACTTGGCTGCTAACTTAGTGTGGGCAGATTTCTTTCTTCTTAAACAGATTTTTTTAATTATCTTGTTTTTCAGAATGGTCGGTCGAAGAAGAAGTAACATAGGTACTAGTTCAAGTGGAGGTAATGATCAAGATCCACAACTTGTTGGAGTTTTCCAAGCATTGGGAGAGATTGCTACAATGATGCAACAATCACAATTAATACCCCAACGATCTGAAGCACATCGGAACACTTGTAGCATTGAGAAGTTCAAGAAGCTTGGACTTACTGTCTTCAAAGGAACAACCGATCCAATTGAAGCACAAGCATGAATAGATTTTTTGGAGCACATCTTCGAGGTAATGGGAGTAGATCAACAAGAAATGGTTCGTTTTGTTGTATTCATGCTAAAAGGAGAAGCAAGAAGGTGGTCAAAATCCATCTTTGCGATAGCACCAATTCAAACTTGGACTGACTTTAAGGGGAGATTATTTGGAGTATTTTTCTAAAACCATTAGAAAGGAAAATGAGCTGGAATTCATGAAGCTGGAGCAAGGATCCATGACTATACCGAAGTACGCAGAAAAATTCACAGAGCTATCACAATTTGCCACTTATGCGGTAGATGAAGAGGAAAAGAAGGCGTTCAGATTCGAAAGCAGACTAAGGCACAGCATCAAGAGCAGATTAACCATACGAGACTTCACAAAGTATCAGAAGGTAGTGGATTGCGCTCGTAAGGTGGAAAATGATATACAGGAATTTCATAAGATTCGAGATCTAAAGAGGCAGAGGAGTTCCAAAAACTACCAAGCCGAATTACAGAAAAAGCAAAACACACAAGAAACTCAAGATTTCGGAAATACATGCCCAAAGTGCATCAACTGCGGAAAGATGGGACAACGTCAAAGAGAATGTTGGTTTCCAAGGAATCCTCAGCAAACCACTTCCCGGGAGCAGCAGCAACTTGTACCTAAACTCCACTACCAACAGCATTAGAAACCGGTACAGCAGCAACAAACTCAACAAGGGAAAGTCTACACCATAGAACCACAAAGGGATGAAGGGATTGAAGGTACTGTTTGAATTCAGCAAGAGTTGAACTTTACAAAATTATATACAAGGTAAGTATCTTCAACTTTTCTGGATAGGGTAATCGAATTTCGAGGACGAAATTGTCTTAAAGAGGGTAGAGTGTAACTACCCAACCAAAATATAGAACTAATTCACAATTAATATAACGTTAATATAGTGAGAAAGATTAGGGGTAATTTAAAAATTTTAGTGAGTTAGTTACAGATTTGACTTTAACTGTTTGTGATTGGTGGGCTGCACTATAGAAAACTAAAGTGCTTCACACACAGTCATAACTCTTTATGTTATAATGTGTGGCTAGGATCTTGTAGGAACTTTTAACTTAAATCAATGGCTTAGATTAAAAGGCACTAATAGAAGCTTTAGAAACACACTAGAGTTCTAGCTAAACTAGGAGAGCTGTGAAATTCCATCTAATAACTTAGAAACTAATACATCCCAATAAAGGGACTGGATTAAACTTAACTTATAATCCGAATAGAACTAGGAAGTTTGCTGAATTACTATAAATAAGTCCTTGGAGAATTTCGAAAAGCACAATAATTCCTTGGGGCTAAAGAGAAGAGGAAGAAGAAGAGCAGAGGTGAATTCTCTACTCCAACCTAGAAACATCAAGGTAAGTATTCACATTCAACTTGTTTTATGGTTTAAGTAGAGTTTCAAGTTTATTTTGCAATCGTATGAAGTAAGTTTTCAAAATTATATTAATTTTCAAAGTAATTTAACTACTAATTATATACTTATATTTTCCTAAGTATTTTAATTGTGTTTTGTTCGAAAATTAATATTAAGGGAGGAAGAAAATTGATTTGAATTATAGATAGATCAGAATTCTGGAAAAACTGCCTAGAAAACTGTTGTTCGGCGAGTACTCGACGAGCCAAGAACATGCCGAGTGTCCTCTTGCGACCATTGACCTCCTGGTTTTCACGTCGAGACCCTACTCGATGCGCCGTGAACGCGCCGAGCTTAACAGACAAGTTTTTAAGCCCCTGGTTTTCACGCCGAGCAGATTCTAGATGAGCCGAGAATGCGCCAAGCCCAAGCTTGAGACCAAAACCCTGAAACCCAAAAAACTCACACAGAAACCCTCGGCGCGCCGAGCACAAGTCGAAAGCACACTGGCTACTCCAAGGCGAGCCAAAAACTGCTGAGTTGATCCAAATTGATTTTATTTTTGTGAGCACGTGTATTTTGATCTCATTAGACCACATTTGATGTTAGTTATGCTTGATTATGCATGTTTCAAATACTTATACCATACTTGGACTATTTTTCATACTGGATGGAACATGATATTTTGATATACTTGTTTTTATGTATTTTTAACATGTTCAGCATGCTAGGTAGACTTATTACACATTGTACACATCAATTGCGTGCTTAGTTAATATGCACTCTATCACATGCACCTTATATGCCTTAAGACCATGGATTTGGTCTATAGGTTAAATCCCTTTGCATGTAAATCCATACTTCTAGATTTGTAAGGCTATAATGAGAGTATCATGATTTGGAAATCAAGATAGGTGAGGAGACTAATATTTCATGTCTTGAGGGACCGTACATCCCAATAGACCTTTTAAATTAATTACGTCCATGGTGAGGGAAAGTTCACATTGTGAGGCCCAATATCCAACTCATAAGAATTTAATGTTGAGGGAAGGTTCATATTTATAATGCCCAATATCCGAATCACAATAGTGTAATTCTATTAGTAGATCGGCTAATGTTTGATTCACAAAGGAAAGTTCACATTGTGAGGCCTTGGGTTAAGTCCGTATGATCAGAAATAACTGAGGCGATTGTGACCTCTAGGTCGAAGCTCCTAGAAACTATGATGCGCACATAGAATAATCTACTATTTCAGCTATATATTGGGGGATGAAGGATCACATTGTGAGGCATCCTTGGATAGTACGATTAAGATCAGGTGTGAATCATACATTAAATGAAGGCTATACAACCAACATCATACATATTGCATATGAGGTTGTTGTCAATCACATGTGGTGATCATACTTGCTAGGTACACAACATGCATTAATAATTGAATTAACCCTATCACATTGCATATTATATCATGTTGCTTTATGTTAATTACTCACATCACATCAGATTTCATGTCTTATATATATCTTATTCATACTTTCATATTCAACATGTTATACTTACGTATTGGCACATATCTCATGAATTACTCATTATTGTTCTTCGGAATACCATTGAAGACTGGCCTTGGCCCTACTTCAAATTATAAACCATATTTGATTTGTTTACTTACTGAGCTAAGTATAGTTGACACTCTCGAGCGTAACATATTTCAGGACCTATATATGATGGACATATGAACCATGAGGACCAAGGTGGAGAACTATGATGTATTGAAGATTTTTAACTATAGTTAGAGTTTTATTTGATATTGTACAAGATCTTGTAGTAGGGCTTATTCAATGTAATTTTAGTACTTAGTTAAATTGGTTAGTTAATAGGGATTTGATTTAAAGTATGAGACTAGTTTTATTTTACTTTTCATTGTTTTCTGTTTGAAGGATGTTATATGATGGATATTATTTTTATAACATTACCTTTCTTATAAAATATCATTCTCATATTTAATGATTTTGGCTACATATCATTTATCCACTCCCATTTCGATATGGGGTGAGAGTTACAAACTAAATTTAGGAACTCCAATGAGATCTTTAAGTTCGGTTTGTGATAAACGTAGAGTTGAAACATGGATATGGAGGAAAGGTAGTGCACTACCACAATAACTCTTGACATTGCACAAGTCATGAGGCAACCAACACGTTAATGATGATTACACAACAAAGCAAATATCAACACATACTCCACAATGGGATGCCGTGTAATATCCCGAGTTCGGATTATTGAATTAATTACGCTTAATGGCATAATTAATTCAGATAATTATGATCATCT
>JAUPMG010277147.1:0-18764 GCA_031762675.1 Pachysandra terminalis | reverse complement strand
GTTTTCTGGTTTTATTTTGTATTAATCTAGGAATTCTATCTAGTTTGGATTTAGGATTAGTTCTCTACCCTTAGATTCTCTCTCTCTCTCTCTCTCTCTCTCTCTCTCTTCTCTTTGAATATGATCCAAATGACCCACTCTAATATTCTTATAGTTTTCTGGTTTTATTTTGTATTAATCTAGGAATTCTATCTAGTTTGGATTTAGGATTAGTTCTCTACCCTTAGATTCTCTCTCTCTCTCTCTCTCTCTCTCTCTCTCTTCTCTTTGAATATGATCCAAATGACCCACTCTAATATTCTTATAGTTTTCTGGTTTTATTTTGTATTAATCTAGGAATTCTATCTAGTTTGGATTTAGGATTAGTTCTCTACCCTTAGATTAGATTAGTAAGTTCCTACGTAATCTCAACCCTTGATTTTAAGTGTTCTAATTGTAGTTGAATTAATCATTAGTTCCTATCTAGCTTAATACTTATTAAATTAGAATTCTTCTTATCTTATTTCTTATTAGTTTAGGATTAGTTTAAATTCTTTAATAGATCCTAGCCATTAAATTAGATTAGTTAAATTATAACCTTTAGATTTAGATTCCCAATTACAGTTAAACTAATATTTTAACCTCCTTTAATTACTAAATCCTAACATAATTAGAACTCCTATTATCCTTATTTAAATCTCAACCATTAGATTAGATTAAATATTCCCACGAAATCCTAGCCACTCATTATAACTTATGAGAGTTATGGTTGTGTGTGATACACTTTTGCTTCCTACAGTGTACCCACCAATCACAAGTCAAAATTAAATATAATGACTAACTTACTAAAATTTTAAATTACTCTCTATATTTTTGTTAATTACCTCTTAGCCCTATTATTTTTATTTGGGTTATTACAAGAGCTAGCGTCGATATGCCATCTCATAGATATGGCGGGCGAGATGCACCTTTGGAAGAAGTTAACGAGCGTACGTGATGCTGTAGTAAGACTCACACAAAACGATTGGGAATCTCCACCAATTTATGATGAATATTCTAAAGATGGATATTTGATTGTTGGTGGAAACTCAAGTCATAGCTTGACAATTTTTTTGCCAAGGTTATTGATTTTATTGGGGTTAGCTCAATACTTCAATTACTTTCAACTAATGTACGACAATTCCAAAACTTAAAAGGTTTTGATAATTTTAAACTATCACAATGGATGGATAATTCAAGGAAGAGATTTGATGGATATTATCAGTTTTTCATGAAGTTCAACATATATGAAGGATGCATATTCAAAAGAATCAGAACACATGTTAAAACTCGATAACGAGTTTTCTCTAACAAAGGGAGAATGATGCAGAATGTTATTCTGGGTCATAATGTTATGCTCGAGTTCCCGTTTCGGACGATCTTTGATTCTTTAGAAAGATCTCTTCGATTTCTATGATAGCCATTTCTACTATTTTATTTAAATTTTAATGTTTTGGTCTTCAAAATAGAGTTTAAAGTTTGGTTGCTGAAAACTTACGAATTTAAGGGTATTTTTGTCATTAGGATTTTATTTTAGAAGTCATCTGAGATCACTTTATTTTAATAGCTTGGATTTAATTAAATTGATGGCTAAGATTAGTTGCCTTGGTCTTAAGTTAAGTTTTAAGATTGTCTTTAGTAGTTTCCTATTTCTTGTAGGAGTGTTTTTTAACCGTTTCCTATTTTTTTATGATTGTTTTTTAATAGTTTAGGGTTTCTTTACTTATAAATAAATGTTATGAGAAAGTTGTAATATATTAGTTGATTATATGAAATTGATTGACAAGTTTTTCTCTTTTATTCCTACTGTTCTAAGGTTTTGCCTTTAAACCCTAACTACTCTAAAAGGTTGTCTGTTCTACGGCCGGATCCATCAACCTTGCTCTTATCCACCCTACATCAGATATGTTCTCTTGTTTTAAAGTTATCATTTGATGCTTCACATCTTTTACTTATATATATGTGTGTGTGTGTGTGTGTGTGTGTGTGTGTGTGTGTGTAGATTATATGAATTATTTTAAATGAGCACATTAACATGAATCTAGTGGTCGAGTATAGAGATCTGAGCTTGTGCTCATAAGGGATTAGAAATACTCAATTCGATGTAGTCAAATGAGTATGAGGCATAGACGAGACTTTTGAGAGTGTATCTTCATGTCAGTTTTATGGAACTTGATATGAAGTCGCTCACCCGTTACTTTATGCTTGCCAGTAGCACGCTAAACGTTTTGTATGATTACCATCCATGATAGGATGATAAGATGTACATGAAAGAGATGCACACTTAGTGCTCACTATGGACAAATGGGAGATGTTGGATTTATGTAATGGGTTCAACCCGATTGTCCCGACCTGTTTGGGCCAACCTAAGTCCCCACTTAATGGGACATTCATGCTTGGTATGAAACCAAATGGGACTTGGACTCCATCTCCTAATAGGATTAGGAAATAGAGTCATAGGTTGAGTATTTTATATATAGAAAACTCCTCCCTACCCAAATAAACTACACATTTTAGTGAGTTTCAAACCTAGAAAACCTCTCTTATCTCTTCTTCCCTCTTGAGATCTGATTTGCTCAGATTCTTATATAGAGATCTGGTTGTTTGAGTGTGAGAGTATTGTATGTGGTTCTAGTAATCACATATTCTGATGTCGACGTAAGACATTTTTCGGTTCGATAGAGATCTTCCGTTACAGATTCGGGTTCGTGTGCATCTTCAAGCGTGATCCGAGTCATCTATCACAACCACTTCACCTTATATCCAGCATGGAAATCCCTAAAAAAGTCATTGGCTAGGTTGAAAAAAGGTGCTAGGGCATTCCTATGGAATAGGCCAAAAATAATAAATAATAATAAGAAGAAGAACATTAGACACTGTCAACAGGGCCCAAATATGTGCTTCAAAACAAGGTGGTGACCTCAATATCAAATACATTAGGAACTTCAATGATGCCCTTTTTGCAAAAATGTGCTTCAAAACAAGGTGGGGACCTCAATGTCAAAAAACGTTAGGCACTTCAATGATGCCCCTTTTGCAAAGAAAGCTTGGAGCATTCTTAACAACCATGACTCGCTTTGGATCTCTCTTATGAAGTCAAAATACCCATGTAACGCAAATATTGTCCATATAAGAGGTAAGGCACAATGTGTCTTGGTGCTGAAAAATGGTGTGTAAAACCAGGGATACAATCAACATTCGCATCAGCTGGGGGATTTCTAATGGGACCTGGATTCCTATCAACGATGGGAAATGGATCCTAATACTTCTAGTGACTGGACCTTACCCCCTATCCCACCTGATAAGAGCATCACTATCGTATCTCAACTTATCAACCAAGGAAATCGAACTTGGAACATTCCCCTATTGGAATCTCTTTGGTCGGTTGATGTCGTTGAGCGTATCCGAGCAATCCCAATCAACAGAGCCCTCTGCTTTGCATGATAAGAGCATCACTATGGTATCTCAACTTATCAACCAAGGAAATCGAACTTGGAACAATCCCTATTGGAATCTCTTTGGTCGGTTGATGTCGTTGAGCGTATCCGAGCAATCCCAATCAACAGAGCCCTCTGCTTTGCATGCATGGGGGGTTCATCTTGGTAGGCAAGATGATTCTCCATCAATCAAGATCTGGTTTTTCTCAACTAGCTCAAACATGAATCAATGTCGACTGAGATCAATGGAGTGTCAAAAGCTGCTGCATGCGCTAATCTGCTATGGACCGTTTGACTCGCTTGAAACAAGGTACTATTCGGAAATGCTAAAACTAGCATTGAGTGCTCATTAGCTCTGTTTTTGGCATTGCAGTAAGACTCTCAAGCTGATGCAGAAGCATATTGACAGCAAACCCAAAAGGAAAGAACTCATATTCGTCAAATGGAAAGCTGGAAGTGGAGCTCTCTGCCGAGACGATAATGGTCATTTTGTTGCAGTTGTTTCATTCTACTTGGGAATTACGCCATTTATGATTGCGGAGGCGTCAGCACTCCTTGAAGGACTGTTAATGGCTAGATATTGCAACATCCACAACAACAAACTTGAAACTGATTCATTAGAACAAAAAGTTCTCTATCTCATTAGAACAAATAGTTCAGTCTCTGAATTCAGGTTAGTGATTCAATTCAACATGCTCTGATACACTAATCCAAACTAGCAAAAAAGATGAGTAAAATTGAAGAACATGAATACAATAAGCTTCAAAACTTCAACCATACATAGATATAATTTGCATTACGGCTTTCAAAACCCAAAAACAAAAACAAAAAACTTACAGATCTATCAGCTCAAGCATTAGGGTTTCCACCACTTTTTACATCTGCTTGTCCGGTTTGTACAAATTAATCTCCATCAAATCCGACCGCCTCTAAATTCGTAAAACCCCTTCTGAACCAAGTCTTGACTTCATTCCCACTTCCAATTCAACGACGGAGCGGCAAATCGGACACGCAGGTACTTTGATCAACCAGGCATCAACACAATCAGCATGAAACAAGTGCTTACACCGGGGAAGAATCCGGCACCTATCCCCTTTCCGGAAACTCTCCAAGCAAACAACACAATCTCTCGTCATCGCCGGTTCAATAACGGCTTCGTAACTGAAACAAGGAAGCCTCTGCAGCTCCTCCCGCGAGAGGCGAGCATCCAATATTTCTACCCCTCCGAGACCGAAATTACGGTATTCAAAATTCCGACGACGGCGGTGGAGTACCCCACCGGCGACACAGATGTGGACTAGGAAGATTGCAGCGATGCCGAGAAAGAGGAAGAATAGAGAGATAACAACGGCCAAGATAAGGGCTTGGAGCAAGGAAAAGAGTCTAGGATTAGGTATCATCGACGGCCGGCGCGGTCTCCTTGAAATGGGAGAGGGAGAGGGTGGTGAAGAGATCTGGTGAAAACAAGCGTAGCTGCAAGGAGGTGGTGGTGGTGAACGTTGAGTGAGCCGTACGCCGCCGGTTAAACGGTGGCGATGGAGGCTCACAATAGCGTCGTCGCTCATCATTTCGTTTTTTTCTCTGCAAATTGGCTTCATCGGTTGGTGAAGACTTGAAGCTGATCCTATAATGGAGAAGTCCAATCTCTCTGATCATAAACCAGAGCGAGCGAGAGAGGTTTTAGCGATTTGGTTGATATGGGATTTTATCTGATGTTTTCGCTAGTATGAAATCTGGTGTCAGTTTTGACTCAGAATTTTTTGGACTGTGTGATCTGATGTCCTTGGATGATAATTGGACGGTTCAGATATATGTGGAGAGTTGTGGTCGTAAACTTTGACGGTTAGATGAGATGGGTGCTATAAGAAACTTCTGATTTGCAAGGCACCAGATCATCATTTATGTGAGTGTTCGGGTAGCGCACACGGTTTGGAAAACCTATGAACAAGAATTGGTTTGGCCGAGTTTCTCGCTTTTTTTGGTCCCACCACTTCAACGGTACAACGAGAAGAAAATCGTCCGCCATACAATTTTCCAGTCGGCAACAATTAATATATAGAGCGTAGTTGTTGACGGAGTGACTAAAACCAAGGGCTCAAGATCGAATTACCGGGATCTGCTAGGACTGGTCCGTATCGGGATCGCCTAGGACCGATCCGGTTTCAAGCAACGATACAATAGGCTTTGGACTGGACTTGGCTGGTAGGTACAACCAATCCAATGTTTTTTTCTTTTAAATTTATAAATTGAACGATCCAGACTAGTATCGATTTGGACCAATCCAATACCGATCAATTTCAAATGTACCACCACTAAGATGACTGGTACTGTCATTCCAATCGATCCAAAAAAATTAATTAAAGAATTGGGCAATCCATTTTCTGCACCGACCAGTCTCGCCAGTCTAGACAGGATCGGTCAAGACCAATCTGGTTCCCGATCCTGATACTTTAAACCTTTACTAATGGTCATTGCTTTACACATTAGCGTAGAAAATACTAGCTCAAGCCTACCTATTGAACCCTAGCCGGTCCTATCATTCTATAACCGATTTGTATACCAACGTAGGTTGGCCCGAGTGGAAGGGGCTCGGGTCGCTTAAGCAAGTGGTCTCGGTATCGAGTCCTTGTGGATGCAGCAAACCTTGTTGGGAGAGGTCCCCACTTCGGCGCCCGACCGTACCTCGGAGGAATAGTCATTGGCGAAACTTGGGGATACCTTGGAAAACCAAAAAAAAATAAAAATAAATAACCGATTTGTATCAGGCATGTGCTGGCCCATCACATATAAAACTCTTAGGCTGCGTTTGATTAGCGTCAAAGAAAATGCACTTTTCTTTTTACCTTTGACCGTTAGGGGGTCGCACAGTTTTCTTAAGAAAAGTTTAGGCTAAAAACGCCAACTTTTGTTTTTTTCCTCACATGGTCCACTTTTGCTTCAAATGAAAATGAAAATACACTATTTCAAATTTGCCCTTCAAGTTACAATAATTAAATATCAATATAATAATATTTTGTGTGCTTAATATAATTATAACTTCTAAATTTGCCCTTCAAGAAAGTACACTATTCCAAATTTGCTCTTCAAGTTAAAATAATTATGTCACTATTCCAAATTTACCCTTAAGTTAAAATAATTATGTCATTATAATAATTATATATCATTATAATAATATTGTGAGTTCTACATGTGATATAAACTGCTTATGTGATTTTATGTCATTATAATAATATTTTATTGGCTTAATATGCTAAATGAATATTTAACATAGCATAAACATGATTTATATCAGAAGAGTATAATAGAAAATTGTATTCAGGATTTTTATGACTTTCTCGCTAACCAAACACATTATGCAAGATTTTCAATCAAAATCATTCAATTCTTTTGCAACAACCAAATTTCTTTTCACATTACTTTCACTTTATTTTCATGTTCTTTTTCCTTTGATACACTTTAATGCTAACCAAACGCAGCATTAATAGAATTGTATATAGAAACATTCGGAACAAACTCTGTACAAACCAGAAAACTGAATAGAGTAGAAACAAAAAGAGAGTTTTAAACATGAGAAAACACTTCTTCTCCAAGCTGGCAATTTGTGGCTCAAACCACCATCCACCCGCACTTGATGAGTTCGGGTTGAGGCTTTTACAATTGAACCGGTTGTAAGTTAATCCATTTACAACCCGTATATGAATATGTTACGATATGGATTGAACTTACTAATATGTTGGGTCGTTACACACTATGTTTTTTTTTTTTTTTTGTAAGCGGGTTGTTGTACACTATTTAAGTATACAATATATGCATTTAATGCATTAAACATAATCCAAAATGTATAAATATACGTTCAAAAGTGGGTTAGGCGGATTACTCAACCTAATGTCAACCTAACCAAACAGGTCCGAACCCGATCCATTGCAAGCTCTACTTCCTCGTTACTACAGCTACAAAGCATAGTTATCAATAATCAAGAAAGGCCTGAGCCCAGCCAAATTAGAGCTCAGGTCCGGCCTAATCCAAAAGAATCAAGTCCAACCTTCCCAAAATATAGCTTGAGCCACTTGGACCCGGGCCAGCCCAGCCAAACTTGAACCCTGTCACAGCCAATCCAAGAAGAATCTTTCCTAAGAAAATGTAGACAGAAACTGATCATATTTTACCTAAAGCTACCTAGAATAGATCATTTTCAATGGATCCTGGGCTGCTAGAAAACAAGAATAGGAAGAAGAAACTACAAATAGCAGCTTGTGAGGTATCAAATCAAAATGCTCATGTAGATTGAAATGCAAACAGGGGTAATGTCTGAAACAGTAAAACGCGGATTAGCTCACCAAAGACTGAGAGAGATGCAAACTTGAGCATTTTATCTGAACATGGCCTACTGAGTGAAACATTAAGATTGCAACCCAATTTAAGAACAATATTCATGTCTGAATTGTTGCAAAATATAGTAAAATAAATGCACATTGCTTGGTCAGAGCAACAAGCTTCTAGGCCATTAGAGACTAGGTGCGCTATGCAAGTCATAAACTAATGATACCTCCGAAAAATAAGTTCTGCCTCATAGCAATTACAAGGAGTCGAGGTTTATGATAATCGAGTACTTCTATTAGTTCTTGATAATGTAGTCTCTTACTGTCTTTGTGATGCTAATTCTTTTGCACCTGAAACTATTTATCATAAAATAATTATGTCATATGATTTAATATATACAACTTTTATCAGAAGCCAGATTGGTATGAATAATATACTTGAAAACTTACAACCAACATCAGATAATTGCTTCTTTGTGACGTCAATGCCCAGTTTGAGCATTCGATCAACCTGAAATACAATGAAACTTGTGTTAGTAAATTACTCAAAAGTAAGTATTTATTTTGACTCACAACATTTAGCTAGCTTGAACAAACTTGAGAATTAAACAAAAAATAGATAATAATTCAATTAATAGGAGGGGAATATCGGAAATTTGGCACCAAAAGTGACATTTATGAAGTAGTCTCATCCCATTTTCTATTTTAATGGGGGCCAAATAAAGGTTTCAATTAAGGTGATATGCCATCAAGAACCGGACATACAAGGGTAAACTGACACAAATTCATGCATTATAGAGTCTGAGATCTGTAGAGATGAATAGAATCATCAAAATCAAATTATAACAACAGCAACAATAATCGCTTCTTGAAACTAGTTTGAGCAGTCCATGAATCCTTCTTGCAGACATTCTGACCTATTAAAAATCGGATCTCCAATTAACCTTTGCGCTTGCATGTCTTTTCTAACCAACTCCGTCTAGGTCCTTTTTGGTCTTCCTCTATCCTTTTTGGAGCCTTCAACTTGCAACACTCGCACGCCCTCATAGTTTCTTTTAAGTCTTGTAAAGCATGCCTTCAAGTATTGCCTAGTACCGGAACCAGTCTGGTTTTAAGGTACATTACAAAGATAAATAAATAAACCCATTAAACCACAGGTATATACCGATATCGGATTGGATTGGCAGTCCAAAGCCGATATTTACCTGCTAATAGATTGAAAAAGAAATAAGAAAAAGGAATGGGATACTCTCAAGTTACAATCACCTGTTAGTTGATTTAAAACCAATCAGAAGGTGACATGTAGGATAAAAATGTCACATCATTATTAATGATGGAGTGATTTTGTCCTTGATCTTTGTGCTTGAAAATTGTAAATATATTTTAATTAGGTCCTTATGCCATGTGTCATAATATGATTGGTTTCAAGTCAACTAACAGGTGATTGTAGCTTGAGAGGATCCAGATCCTAAGAAAAAATCCCTCACTATAGCCAAATTCCAACTCATCAGTAAAAAAATATCTAGTTAAAAATCGAGAGGGAAAGATATTGAAAGAGAGAGAGAGAGAGAGAGAGAGAGAGAGAGAGAGAGAGAGATTACCAGAAGCAGATATAACATGTGGAAATCATCTCTATCAACTTAACTCTTGGATACTTTACCTCATCTTTCAACACATTCATCTCAAAAGGTATATATATATATATTTATCAATAATGAGCAATTTTCATTGAATAAAACAGATAGAGATTACTAGAAGATGCTAGCAAATAGCTAAAAAATAACAAGCTAAGCTAAGAGGTTCCCCAAGATAGAGAACCAAAAAGAGAAACAAAGCAAACAGGGAAAGACAAGACCCACACCGAGACTACAAAAAAAAAAAAAAAAATTATCCAAACTTGCCCCACTCTAAAGAGAGACCACCGTTTCCCAACACCTCGAAATTTCTGCTCACGAGACATCTCTGAACTCAGTAGTATACACATCCCAAGAAGCAGCAATCAATATCTCTCCTTATGAATAATTGATTCAAGATAGAGAAATTGGTTACTTTTGGGAATCTCTTGGCTCTTAATTCTAAACACTAGTTCACCCCCATTCCTAGAAGCAAAAAATTGCACTTCATATATTCATTCTTTGGTCTACTTGACTTGAAACCTTTTGATTCCAAGTATCCTTCCTTTAGTTACTAATGAAGAATACCAAGGCACTTCCCTTGAATATGATTCATTACCACATCCAATACCAGTGCAGAAGGATAGGGGCGTATGGCTGACCCTAGTGTAAGCATATTGTTGTAGGAACTCGTTAGTCACACCTCTAACTATTCTGACCCTAGCATTACCTCCTACACGTCCTTTATGATTTGAATATAATTTCTTGGTACTATATCTTCCTTCCAAGAATCCATTAGATTAAGTCTTTAGGTAATTTGTCATATGTTTTTCCTAAATCAACAAAAACCATATGAAGGTCTCTCAACCTCTAAACCTCTCCGCTAATTATCTAGGTGAAAAAGATAGGTTCAACAGTGTTCGAATATGTTTCAAATTTTAGCTATTTTGAAATGATCCTAAAAATTTAGAAATTCCAAATTTAATTGGACGCAAGATATATAATGTGGCTTAATTGTGGGAAAGACTTATATAAGACTGTTTTGACAAAAGGACCCAAGTTCGCAACCCTATAACTACACAACATGTGCATACAAGTGAGTCTGCAAAGGGGAACTTTGCAGTTTTCACACTGCATCTTTGTGGAGTGACATTAGGATCCTCACCAAAATTTCCTACCCCATGGCCTGATCATAGCTATTTGAAATAAATAATAAATCTGAGGAACATAAAATAAGAGGAATTCCAATTAAAAATCAACATAAGGAATTATAAAAATCTGATTTGATGAATGAATCATGCATCAATCGGCAAGTATTCAAGGTTACTAGCATGCCATTATATGAAGGCGAAAAAAAAGGAAAATAAATTCAATAAAAATTTTGGAGCGTGGACGAGAGAGAGAGAGAGAGAAAGAGAGAGAGAGAGAGAGAGAGAGAGAGAGAGAGAGAGAGAGTAGGAAGTACTAGTATAAAAGCATCAACTAGTATGATCGACTATGGGGAGAGAAAGAAAAGGCATAAGGAGGATTCCTGTGAAAATAGAAAGGAAAAATGATCAACAGAGAGAGAGAGAGAGAGAGAGACTTAGGCGTCCACACGCCTTCCTCTTCGGAAATGGAGCTTAATGGGATTTTATACATACAAAAAATGGTGACATTAATAGTTAGAAACGAGTAATTACTATGTAACAAAGTGATAATTTCTTACTAATAATTTAATAGTCATTACTTTATAGCATAAATTGTGAGTTTAATAAGATAAAAAAAATAGAAATTATGCAATTACTTAAGCTAGGTTGTCACCTAGCCAATGCTGACGTAGGTAAGCATAGCCTAGCAGCTAAGGTCATCAAAAAACACAAAGTCACTTAGGCAGGCGCTTTTAACAGTAGCGTTGGAGACCTACCCGTATATGAGACTTGATTAAAGTACGATATTTCAATTATCAAAAAACCCACTTAACCTATGAAACTTCTACACCATACTTCATAAAATTTTCACCTTCATAAAGTATAAATACACTTGCAATGCAAGATAAATACCCTTCTTACTGTCTAGAAATATCAAAATTGCTGCTCAATTTTGATAATTCAACTTGAAATTGAACATGCAGTTTTAAGTCAAAACATATACCCTTGTCACTATCTAAAAATATCAAAATGCGGCTAAATTTTGGTATTTTCAACACCAGCCCTAGTCACACATCTATTGACCTGATGAAATGACATTCCTTAACCCAAGTTAGAATTTACATATGCACCTTTATGTCCACCCATACTAGAAATTACTAGTTTAATACCCAACTCCAACTAGCTTCCCTTAAAGCAAATTTCGACATACAATACTTTCTTTTTTCCATTGTACCAGTAGGATCCATGTGGTGCCCAATACTCTATGAACAATTAGTTATTCATCTCACCTCATTACCCCATTTCTTCATAAAATACTATCTTATTACCTCATTAGATATGAAGCTGTGGCAATATCACCCAGACCCCTACAAGCACATACGCATTTTTGTTGGTATATATCATCACCACTCAAACCATTCATAATATCTAAAAATTTATGCAAGGTGTACTTTTTTATCTTTTCCTTAACATATAGAAAATCAAGTCTATCCAGATTCAGTTCTCTCTTACAAATGGTACCACTGGCTTGGTTCAGTATCTGGTAATTTAAGGTTTCCTTAACATTTTCTGGTATCAAATGCTAATAGGTCTAACTTTAAATGAAGCTAGCAGAAGGACTTTATTCCTTTGTCTTTGATAATTTCCCCTTTCTATTTTGTGAAACAAGAAAATATACGAGTAAGTTAATGCTTAAAGCTCCAGGGATCAGTGCGAGACTCACTATGTTGTATACGATGACACCATCTTAGAATCAGGAGCCAAGAAACAATCACGACATCAGTTGAGTTCAACCAAGACACTCGGGCACAAAGGCTTCTGAAGATAAAGGAAAATCTAGTTTGAGCATGTGGCTGAACCATAGTGACATCTTGCAAAATTGTGATACGACTGGATGACGCAAGATGCATATGGTTCAAATATGTTCATATATTAAAATAACAACTGACTATTGTAATTATTTTATTTCTAACAATATGGGTATTTTCATAATAAGAAATCAAATACTAAAATCAATAACTCTGATTTACTCAATCTCGGAGCTTCCAATTCAATGCAAGAAACAGGTGGTTGAGTTGCCATGTATCACAAGCAGCAGAATGATTCCAACAACACCATAACAATTCAACATTTTAAACAAGCAAATGGTTGCACGTATAGTTTCTGAAACACTGCTTTTCCAGCACATAAGAGGTACATGTTGTAACTATTGGAACATTAAGAAAAGACAATTGTAGGTGGGTTTTTAGTGAACATCATCCACATATGATAAGGATGTGTTGTTATGTGGAGACTGATGTTACTGGGGAAACCAGGAAGTTCTCCTCTCTAAGGTTGATGAGGACAACCCTGATAAATTTTGGGCTGATATACCCAACCCTATGGGGGTATGGGGGTATAGGGATATATTGTAATAATCCAAACTAATTCATAGGGGTTATTGTGTAATTAACCAGAAAGTAAGGAGTAATTTAAATTTTTAGTAAATTAACTACTATGTTCGACTTTGACTTGTTGTGATTGGTGGTTTGTACTGTAGGAAACTAAGTGCAACACACAATTATAACTCTCATAAGTTATAATGTGTGGCTAGGATTACATACGAGATTCTAATCTAATCTAATGGCTGGAAATTATTAGGAGTAATACTAGTTCTAATCAAGTTAGGATTTAGTAATTAAAAAGAGGATTAATGTTAGTTCAACTAAAACAAGGACTCTTAATCTAACGGTTAGAATTTAGTAGGACTTTACTAATCTAATCTATGGGCTGAGATTTAAACCATGTTCTAAACTAATAAGGACTCTTAGACTAATGGAAACTAAGAACATAAATCTATAAAAAGATAATAGTTGGACGTATGGAGCATAATTTCAAAAGTTAAGACAAAGAGAGAGAGAGAGAGAGAAGAAGAAGAAGAAGTGCAGTAGCTATATCAACTTGGAGAAGCTTGGAGTTGAAGAATTGCAGAAGTTCAGACTTTGAAGAGGAAGAAGGTGTTCAACTCAGCACCACTGACAATTCAAGTTAAGTACTCAAATAAAACTCTATTTTCGATATGAACCAGGTATATATGTCATATTCCTTGAGTATGACATAGCATATCTCTCTAAAGTCACTTTCTTCTACTCCTTAATCAAAGTATGACCAAAGGTATAATTTTCTGGGTGTGACAATCATATGATGATCAAGGTATATTAGCCAAAGTGTTTTATATTCTAAACTATAGGTTTCATTCGGAATTGGGTTTAATGAGGATTGAATTATCTTATGTTTGGTTTTTCGAACTTTGGAAGGGACCAGGGAGTGAATTCTAGGTTCCTTGTGCTTCGGTCCACTCGGGGGTTGACCGAACACTAGACCGAGAAATCCCCTAGGAAGCTTCAGTCCACTCGGGGGTTGACCAAGCACCCGACCGAAGGATAATTTTTTTGCCTGGATTTCTTTGGAAAAGGGACCGAAGGCTTCAGCCTACCGAAGGGTCAACCGACAGCTTCGGCCTACCCGTCGGCCAGGTGGTCTGCAGGCCGAAAAAACCCAAAGTGGGTTGATTGATTTGAACTTTAACCAGCATGTTTCTAAGACCTAATTGGGATTGTGTGTGATGTTAGAATCTGAAAATTATGAATATTTTGCATGACCTACCTATTTTGGGAACTTTTGCTATGTTTACCCAACTTGTGTATTTTTTATTTTGAACCTTATCATCTTAAAGCATATCATGTTCATCTTTTACAGCTTATATTACACATATTCATATACACAATTAATTGTTTAGCTAATAGCACTATACATTTTGCACAACATATGCCTATGGAGCATCTAGACCTTGATTTGGGTCTAATGCCTTGACTTAACCCCATAATTCTATATTTTTGGAAATTACGGATATAATGAGAAGTATTGTAATCTGGAATTTACAATATAAGTGAGGAAGTTGTGAATGGACTATTTGCATGTGTTAAGGGACTAGCTATCCCAATAGACCAACCTGTACTTCTTGTTTTGTGGACAGATGCCGAGTGTAATTCTGTTAGTAGATCGGGTAATGTATTGTTCACAAGGGGAAGTTCACATTAGTGAAGCCCTAGATATGTTCCCGTGATCGAAAATAAGAGTGGGGACTGTGCCCATTAGGTCGTAGCCCCTAAAAATTGCGGTGCGTACGAAGAATAATCCACTATCATGGCCTTGAATGGGGGGAGGGGGATGATTTCATGTGAAACATCTTGGGTACTTGAGATTTGATCTGGTGTGGGACATACACTATTCGAATGCCAAACATCAAGCATATTGCATTCATATGATTGTGCTTGAATCACATCTGGTGATTATATATATTGTTGCATGAACATGCATTGCATTCATTAATAATTGAACCAGCATCTCATATTGCATTACACATTACTTCATATCATTGTTTCTTATACTAATATTCTGTTTTTGTCAATGAGAATACCAATGAATAGTGGAAGTATCCCTACTTCATTCTTAAATATTGTATTGATTTGTTTACTTACAAGCTAAGTGTAGCTTACGCTTTCAAGCAACCATATTTCATGATCTATACATGGAAAATAACTAGATTTTACTGTTCAAAACGGAGGGCAAGCTTATAATGAAGATACTAGTTTTAATGAGAACATTGATTGATGATTATAGTAGATTTTGTAGTAGGATTTACTGGCTGTTATGTTTTAGTGTTTTAGCATTAGTTAGGTTAAATTTTTAGTAGTTAGTAGGTTTTGATTGAAGCATGAGACTAGGAGTAGTTTTTTAATTTCGTTGTTCTGTTTTTATGATTGGAAATTTTTAAGGATATTTTAATTCCAGAATTTTTCAATTATCTTAATGGATTCAATGTGATTGGCAATGTATTGACTACTGCTCCCATGTGGAATGGGGTGAGAGTCATAATTCGAATCTATAGGGACTCCAATAAGATCTCTAGGTTTGGGATGTGACATATACCCAACCCTATGGGATATAGGTTATAGGGGTATAATAATAGTTTCACTTCTATTATGTTTAGCCCCAATTACAGGGTATTTAGTCATACTAACAGGGTGTGCATCCGTGGACGTAGGCACTATTTGCCGAACCATGTAAACTATGTCTTTGTGTGCTTGATTTATTCTTCATCGTTTTCTCTTTCTTTCTTAATAAATGGTATTAGAGCTATTGATTGAGTGGGAGCAATGGCAGGAGAAGGAAAGGTGAGAATCAAAGAGTTCAATGGATCAAACTTCGGATTCTAGAAGATGCAAATCGATGATGTTCTATATCCGAAGGATCTTTTTCGTTCTCTAGGACTGTCAAAAAGCCTGAGAAGATGTCAGATGACGATTGGGAGATTCTAGACAGGAAAGCCTCGAGTACGATTAGATTATCCCTTTCGCCATCTGTGGCTTTTAATATCTCTAAGGAGAAAACTGCAGTATATTTAATGACGGCTCTATCAAAGATTTACGAAAAACCATTTGCATCGAACAAGGTTTTTTTGATGAAAAGATTATTCAGTATGAAGATGTCGAACGGTGACAGTGTAGTTAAGCACTTAAACGAGTTCAACACTGTCACAAGTCAGTTGGAATCGGTCGGTATAATTTTTGAAGATGAAATCAAGACTATTGATTTTGTCAGGATTACCAGATAGTTGGGGCAGTCTGGTAATGGCTGTGAGCAACTCGTCTGATTCGGGTACTTTGAAGTATAACGATGTTGTGGGTGCTCTTCTAAGTAAAGAAGCTCGCATGAAGAATTCTGGAATCGCTGAAACATCAGGTAGTGTTTTGAGTGCAGAAGAAAGGGGCAAATTGTCAAAGAAGGGGAACAGAAATTCTGACCGCTCTAAATCAAGAAACAGCAGGTCAAGAGCTCCTCAAGGAAGAGGTGACCAAGGCTGTTGGAATTGCGGGAAGAATGGGCACTTCAAGAGAGACTGCAGAGCTTCAAGGAAAGCAGCCCAAAATACAAATCGGGGAAGTAATGATTCCATAAATCTCTATGATGATAATATTACATATTCTGATGCTTTGTTGCTACACTAAACAATGTACGGATTGTAGATTCTGGTGCACCTTTCCATGCTACCCATCAAAAGGATTTTCTACAAAAATTTGCAGAAGGTGAATTCGGAAAAATTTATCTTGGAGATCGAGACCCTGCTAAGTTGCTGGAAAGGGTGATATACAAATAAATTTGCAAAATGGTACTACCCTACAGTTGAAGGGCATTAGATATGTGCCTCAATTAAAGAAGAATTTAATTTTTGTTGGGCAGTTGGCACAAATGGGAACAACCACCACTTTCTGTGATGATTCATGGAAGATGACCGGGATGCTATAGTGATAGCACGAGGTAAAAAAGATGGCACACTTTATATTGTATCTAGGACTAACGATTCAATTTCAATTGCATCTACAGGGGCGGATGCAAACACATGGCACCGCAGACTTTGGCATATGAGTGAAAAGGGAATGAAGGGAATGCACAAAGAAGGCAAGCTACCCAGATTGAAAGAGGTAGAAGTGGACTTTTGTGAAAGCTGCATCTTTGGCAAGCAGAAAAAGGTAAGTTTCTCAAAAATCAAAAGAACTCCAAAACCCAACAAATTGGAGTTGGTGCAAACTGATGTGTGGGGACCATCGACCATCTCTGGTTCATTCACTTGGTGGTTCTTGTTATTTTGTCACTTTCATTGATGACAGCACCGAGAAATTATGGGTTTTTTCTAAAACAAAAATAAGATGTTTTTGATATGTTTAGAAAGTGGATGGCACTTGTTGAGAATGAAACATGTTTAAAACTGAAAAGTCTTAAGTCGGTTAATGGTGGAGAGTACTGCAGCAATGAATTTGAGGACTATTGTGCATTGAATGGGATCAAAAGATTGAAAACAATTCGTAGGACACCTGTGATAACCCAAACAAAAATAATAGGGTTAATATGTAAATAATAAAAGATTAGGGGTTAATTTAAAATTTTAGTAATCAGCTATCATGTTTGACCTTTGACTGACTGTGATTGGTGGGTTGTACAAATAGGAAACTAGGTACAACACACACAATCATAACTTTTAAAGTTATGACATGTGGCTAGGATCTTGTAGGAGCTTTCAATCTCCAATTAATGGCTGAGATTTAACACAAGGAATTAGAAACACTCTCTAATTAGAGTATTCTCTACAAACTAGGATAGTAACTAAGCTAGGATTCTGGAATAAAAGTACTAAGAAATCAATTTAGAAAGAAACCTATATTGGCTGGAAAACAAATCTAAGGGCTGAGATTCAAACTAACTAATCTAAAGGCTGAGATTAAGAGTTCCATAGTTTATAATTCTCGAGTTCCTAAGTGCCTATATAGACACAAGGCCTTGGGAGGTTGATTCATCACTTGGAGAAGAAGAAGAAGAAGAAGAAGAGCAAGAGGTGTAATTCTCTACACCAAGCATCAAATCAAGGTAAGCATTCAAATCTAACTTTACTTTTGATTGAATTAGGAATACAAAGTTACTTTCTTTGTGTATGAAGTATTTTAATAGCTTTTTATAAAATTTTCTGGGTTTTAATATCAAGATACGGTAAGTATGATTCAGGTCAAGTTTTGTATAGTTATATGAATGGGTTTTGTGCGGAATTCCATGCTAACCAATGTTATTTGATCATGTTTTATATTTAAAGTTCAAAATGAACCAAAAATAGAAGTGTTTGTGAAATCCGCGAGGTTCGACGACCTCCTCGGCTCGCCGACCAGTACGCCGAACATTCCCAGAAACCCTCGGCGATCTCCTCGGCTCGCCGAAAAAGCCATCGAACTCCAAATACCTCTCAAATTATATTTTTGGATTCCCCTGCTCATTAGAAGCACATCAAAACAAATTTGAAGCGATTCCGATAAGTGTACACAAAGTTATGGTCAAATTACCAAAGAGACGTCAAAACTATCAAAAGCCACTCGGCGCGCCGAACAGCCCACCGAGCGCCATAGTCAAAACTTTAAGCCCCTGGAAATGTGACCGAGCCTAAGCTCAGCGCACCAAAAGGTACACCGAACCAAACCCAGAGACCCTCGATGAACTCATAGGAGGCCCTAGGCGAACCGAAAAATTCCAAAGTGCTCTGATTGCTATGAAATTTCACACACATGCTTATTTTGACATAATTAGACTGATTTTGATGTTAGTTTTGCTAAATTATAATTATTTCATATAGTTACTTCTTTATGGACCTATTTGCTATGTTTG
>JAUPMG010277146.1:0-33127 GCA_031762675.1 Pachysandra terminalis | reverse complement strand
TAATGATTTAGGATCCAGTTTGGTTACTTGGGGTCTAATATCCCGACAATAACACGTACATCCAAACACCCTAACGGAAAGAGAATGTAAGGGCTGACTTGGATGCAGAACACGGTGAGGGATCTCTCCCTGAAGAATAGATGAATGCATCTGATTGATCACGTAAGCTGCTGTAAGAACAACATCACCCCAGAACACTTTGGGCACCTGCATATGGAACATAAAGGCTCGTGCTACTTCTATAAGGTGGCGATTCTTACGTTCAACCACATCATTCCGTTGGGGTGTATTTGGACAGGATTACTGGTGAATAATGCCTTGAACGGTCATGAAAGAGACAAGAGGACCAGACAAATAATCACGAGCATTATATCTACGTAGTACACGAATTGGGACAGAAAACTGAGTGCGTATTTCAGCATAAAAGGCACAAAAAATAGAAAATAATTAAGAACGCTACTTCATTAAATAAATCCAAGTGACTAGAATAGTCATGCACAAAGGTTACAAAATAACGGTAACCAGTTTTTGACAGGACAAGACATGGACCCCAACTATCGGAATGGAGTAACTCAAATGGAGCACATGCTCGTTTATTTGGACTCGATACATATGACTGCGATGATGTTTATCAAATTGACATGACTCACAAAATAATTTTGGTAATGATACCAAGGACGGACATAGACGCTTCAAACTCGGAAGTGCAGGATGGCCAAGTTGACAGTTAAGCTCCAAAGGGGTGGGAGACAAGCTGGAACATGCTATAGAGTTTGGTCCCTCTTCGAGCACATAGAGACCTCCTGAAGTGCGACGCCCTTGCCAATCGTCCGCCTCATTGAATGATCCGGAACACACAATGATCAGTGTAAAAAGTTGCCAGGCAATCAAGCTCTTTCGTAAGAGCACTCACAGACAATAGATTAAAAGGAAAATTAGGCAGATATAGAACAGAGGATAATCGTATAGTGGGTGTAGGAACAACAGTGCCAATCTCTTTGACAGCCACAAAAGACCCATCTGCCACTGACGTCGGGATGAGACGTCGTGGGAGAATGTGCATAAAATACTTGTGGACCCTGTCATATGATCCGAAGCTCCAGAGTCAATCACCCAAGTCCTGGGAGATGCAGATATGTATGCAGAGGAGGACGGTCCGGTCGGAGCCATAGTCGCAGACGTGGAAGACTCATTGGCCAGTAACCAAGAATACTCTCGGCTGTAAGATGGATACTGCCGTCATCGGGAGGCGCTGACACCCTTGTAGAAGTGTCCTGGACAGATCCGAAAACGATATGAGCAGACCGAGAAGTAGGAGACTTGCCAAGTAATTTCCAGCATCTGTCACGCGTCTGACCAACTCCACCACAGTGAAAGCATATAATCCTCCCATCGGGTCCACGCCCCCCACGCCCTCCGCGTCCTCCCCCTCTACCACCACGTCCCCTGACAGGACTTGACCGGCCAAGGCGGCACGATCACTCGTCTCTATAGTATTAGGGGCAGAATGGACGGAACAAAGCACCCGAGAATAAACCTCAGTCAGTGAAGACTCACGACTGGCAAGAATCTGGGATCTAGCGGGGTCAAGCTCTAATCTCAACCCACTCAGAAAAGCCATGATCGCTAGCTGTTCTTGCTGCTGTCTCATCTGGTTCACATCCGAAGTCAACGGCATCAACACATTCAACTCTTCATATACCTTCTAAAAGGCAGCAGAATACTCACTAACCGGGATGTCACCCTACTCCGATCGAAAGAAGGAAGAAGATACACCATAAAGACGATTCAGATCGTTTTTGCCCGATTACAGTACCATAAGGTATTCCCACAGTTCCTTAACTATATCGCAATGGGTCACCAAGACAGACACTTTGGGATCCATAGAATTGATCAACTGATTATACAATCTTGCATCATCCTGTAACCAGATTTTTGCACCCTCCGGATCGGTTATTGTATTTGGAGAGATCCCCGTAAGATGCTTCTCCCTATCCATGCCATGAATAGCAAACAAAATAATCTTGCGCCAATGCTGAAAATTGTGCCCATCTAAGCGCTGATCGGTGAGACACGTAGATGCCAACACAATTTCAGAAATTACCGGTTTAGGTTCCGCCGGAGTCTGCTCGGAGGCACTCATGATGATCTCACAATACAAATAAAAGTAGCAACAGAAAAATCTCACCAAAAAGAAGATAGGGGGAATCCGCACCCCTCCACTCGCCAATCACGATCAACAGCCACTCTTTCAGTAGGCAGAAAAATTCTCCGCAATAATAAATCTCATCACACCTTCAAACTTAGAGTTCCATGAAGAAAATCAACCAAGTTCACCCAATAAACGACAAATTAGATCACAAACGACTCTAAAAGAGTCCTCATCAACTGAAAGTGCCCAAGAGACACTAATGGAGGTAGCGATGTCGCTACCTCACACGAGCAGAAGAATTGAGAGGTAGCGAGTCGCTACCTCACGATTCGCACGAGGGTGGCGATCAACAGAAAAAAGAGAAGAAGAAAGAAGAAGAAGGAAGAAGGAAGAAAGAAGAAGAAAGGAAGAGGGCCGAGAGGCTGCCGCCGGAGAGGAGAAAAAATTAGGGTTGTTTTTTTAATTTTTTTTTTGCCTTTGGATTGCTCCGATACCATGTTGTAGCACCAAAACGTACTCATCTCAATTAGAGAGAGCACTTATATATTAACTAGAGTTCGGGCAAACTGTATACAAAAAAATAAATAAGACAGAGAGATGGGCTTATGGGAGGTTAGGCCCACTTGCCTGTTCTAACAGTTGTCTTGCGCTGAAGATAGTTCAGCTTCTGTGTATGCAAGATTACAATGGTGGAGGGTCGCTATTGACTAGGATTAAGTGAAGAAGAATCTAGCGTTGATCCTATTTGGTTAGATTGTTTAGGGGATGCTTGTAATCTCAAAAGGAAGTTCAACAACGGGCGAATGGTAGATGGAAGCTATTAGTTGGATTGACCATCAAAATACTACCAGCTATTCTATTTCTTTCTGTCCATCTTTTGTGTTTGAAGCAAGGAGAATCATGAAGGAAGAAGATCGTCACTTACAACCCCTTATATTTGGTCCTTGACATTTAGGGACTCATGTGTTTTAAACAACCTTGCTATGTCTATGATAAGTGTTTGGTTACATTATTTGGTCTATCTTTGCAAGCCTGGGTAAGACAATGTTTGATTCCCTAGGCTAATTCTGTGGGGGTACATGCAGGCTGTCCCATGGAGGAATCAATCTACCTTACTGGCATATTTGCAAGTTCAAATCATTGCAATGCTATCCTTGTTTAGGTCGATGTAGGGTGACATTCTTCTGTAAGCAAAGCAGCTAGAATCAAACGTAAAGTGGTTGAGGTGGGACACTAGGTTCTTCGTAGGGGTTGGAGTGGTGGCTTTTTCCGAGTTAACACTTGCATGAAGACAAGCACCAGGTTGCAGATGATGTACAGGGGGGGTTGAGAGCATGGGAACTCACATGACTATTAGGCTATGTTACATGGACTTGGGTGCATGTGTGTCTAGGACTTAGATGGAAACCCTCAAAGCTTAGAATGTGGGCACTGGGCTGAGAGGTGTCCAAAATTTGGGTATTAGTTCAGAGATATCTACACGTATTTTTATATAAAATATAATATTAAATAATTTTTTGGCATATCATCAATTAAGAATAAAGAATCTAATATTCTTATAGTCAACTCATAATTAAAGAATCTAACTAATAAGGAGAAAACCTGATGGATTTAATTAATTTGACTAATAAAAATGAAGATTCTAACTAATTATAAAAATCAATATTCTAATTAATTATAAAAATTAAGATTCTAACTAACCAAGAATCCCATGAATTTTAATTAGTTATAAAATAACCTTATCCTAATGATCTTAGGATAAGTTAATTTTATGTAATTAAGAATTTAAGAAATTATACCGTGCGATATTAGTTAATAAAAAGATAATATTATGTATAATAATATAAAACATATTATCTTAACTATCTCTCTTATTAACAATAATTAAATAATGTCAAGGGTACTAGAAAATGATTATGCAGGTTTGATAAGAAGAAATATAGCTTTTATGGAGTTTTGACATTTGTTTCAAACACAAAAAGATAGAGAAGGACAGGAATATGGTTTAAGGCACCGCTGGCCTATGGAGTGAGTTCGTGGAAGTCCATAATTAATTAAGTTGTATTGGTTAGGAACTATTTTAACAAAGAAGGTGTCTTGGAGAATTGGAGGCTTTCCTTTAGAACGGATCTATCCAATCAAGAGGTAAATTCCTTGGTGGCCAAGGTTGAAATTCTTAGGTCAAACCTTTGGGTGAATCTGGTGTACATAAGAGATGAATGGGGATGTAATAGTAAAGGTGTTTCTTTGGTTCATTCTTTTCTCCAAACCTTGGTCAAGGTGGTCCTAAAATTAGACCCAACCTGCATTATATGGGAAACTCCAATACCCTACGAGGTGGCTTTCTTCTTATGGATGGTATCATTGGATAAAATTCTTACAGTTGATCACCTTTTCTCAAGGAAATGGGTCATAATTAATCAATCTGCAATGTGCAAATAAAAAGAAGAGTGTAGATCTTCTTCAGTTGCATTTCCAATTTGCTATAAAATCTGGAGTATTTCTTGGGGAGGTTTCATGTGGCTTGGGTTATGTCCAATCGTCTGTCGAATGCTATTAGTAGTGGGAGAATCTGACAGGAACAGGGTGATTCTGTTTTGCAGTAGAGAATTTTCTATTTGTTGGCCTATTTGGAAGGAAAGGTATGGGCGGGTATTGATGGTGAATAGAGTGATTGGTGTGAGGGACGAAGTTCTTTATCTCTTCTTTCATTGCTTATCTACTGAGCAGATTTTGGGATTACCCATGCTTTATTTTTTCATTGATTGAGTTTATCATGCTTTTGTAATTCTGTTACAGCTTGGCTAGCTTGTTTTTAAGTTTTGCAGTCTACATAGACATTTAGTGTGCGTGGGGCATGTCCATTTTAAATTTTCATACCATTAGTATTTTCTGTATATTACTTACCAAAAAAGTGTGGCTCAATTAGGAGATAAGATAAAGGAAAGTCGGTTATGATGGTCTGGGCTTATAAAACGAAGACCCACGGAAGCAGCTGTGATAAGGTGTGGGAAAAATCATTGAACGTTCTAAGAGGAGGAGAGGAAGACCCAAAAGAACCTATATGGAGTGAATCAAAAAGAATTTGCATACTTGTAATTTGATTGAGGATATTGTTTTTGGCAGATTGGGATGGAGGAATAGGATTCTTGTTGCTGACCCCAACTAGTTGGGATAAGGCTTATGATGATGACTTACCAAAAGAATAATAAAAAACAAAGAAGATCAAATTGTCTTTGATATCGCTTGTAACAAACATGCGTGGAGAAGCTGTAGCAACTAAGAAGTAAACTGATTATAGAAGAATAAAGTTGGGGCATATCATCAAGGTATTATTGCCAAGTTGTACTCCATAATAATACTCTGACAACAGTTGAATTCACTGATGTGATTTGTGTTCATATTTGGTTTATAGAACATTTTCATAGTCTTCGAAAGAAAACCTAAATTCCTATGAAAACATGATAAAATCTAACTTCTAACTCAAATTGTAGGCTGAAATTGATCTAATCAAAAGAAATTAGTTTCCAAATCAAAACACCTTTGAAGCCAACTTAAACCTTTTCAAATTGAACAAGAACTCAACCATAACTCATAATTGGTGCATCCGCTTTCCAAATCCTAACTTAATTGGTTAAACTTTTGATTCTAGTAGTCCAGAGGTTGAGTTGTTAGGAGTCATTGAAATGGAACATTAAAGACAAACCATATATGAAATCCTGTTTAGCAACATCTAATGGCCTTCTAACTTATAGCATGTGGACTAGACTAACATCCTTAGCTACTTTTAACCGAAATGATCCACAAAGTTGTAGTTAAACAGGCAAATATTTCCACTGGTAAAACCTATGCCAAATTAGGAATTGTTTCTCTAGCCTGTGTTTGGTTTTGTGTAATTTGAGGGAAAGGAAAGTAAAACTCAACTTTTTGTCGTTTTATAGGCGTTGGGATAGTGGACAGTGTGGGGCCCTTTGGAATTATTTTTTGAAGAAACCACAGTTTTCAGTTAAAACCCATAAGTATTTTCCCTTGAAAGGTATGCGGAAATGAGCGAGAATAAGTTGAATTTTACTTTCCCTCAAATTCAGCCTAACGAAACATAGCCTAAAGAACTTTGTGGTCAATTAATTCCTTGGCTCTTCCATGCATCTCTTGGTAATGATAGGCAAGTTCAATTTGGGCTTAATCATATTCCACATAAGTGTGGTATTAATTTGGTTGACGGTTTTAGAAAAGATTTAATTGTTAAGCACCTTTTATTCGTAAGATAAACTTGCGAAAAAGAAGTATCATGTACCCGGTCCAAGGAAAACATTTAATCATCTATCCATCGTTTCTTTGGTTAAGTTTTTTCATTTAATTTAATTTTAGTTTTATGATTTTTCTTTCTTAAATTGAAGTTGATGTGCCATAAGGAGATTAAGGATGTCCTCCTATTACGTGGAGACTCCTTCAGGGTTAGAGATTGGTTTCTTTAGAAATCATTTGAAATGCCCTACTATGATCTTATGGAAGGGTCATAATGACTTTTGGGAGATCAAGTTGGTAAATTCCTGGTGGTCTTTTGGTAGAGTGGACATTAATTACACCAGACTTCAGACACAAGTGGGTGAATTTTGAAAAAAAGTTTCCTAGAGGGTTTTTTTAATGAAGTTTTTTTATTTTATTTTATTATTTATTATTTTTTTTTATTCAATCATTCTTCTTTTTCGTCTTCTTAACATATCAAAATGTTTGAGGAAAAAATGAAAACGAAGCTAGATGATTAGAACACTTGAAGAGCCAAAGAACATGTGAATAAACATGGATAATTTTTTATAAATAGAATAAGGAAATGAATCTACCGAAATAAAGCATGTCTAATCAGTCAATGATGAAAAGGGTTGGGTAAATACACCTACACATATTGAAGCATTCATCATGTTTAAGAATTACTTGGTATATGGTCATTCAGATCTCCATTGGTTTATCCTTTTGAAAACTGAGATAAAAGGTGTCATTGCTTAAGTTGATACACTGCATCAATTAATGTGTTCCAATTGAGGTTGGTTGAGTGCCTAAAATTATAAAAAATATTTAATCTTGACCACTAGTTCAAGATTGAGGACGTATAGCTATGGCTTATGATGCAGCCAGAAGGGTTGTTAAAAATGGAAGTAAAACATGCTTTCAAAGCTTTTGGAAATAGTAATTTTTCAGTTGGTCAGCCTCATTGACTTTTTCAAGCTTTTTTGTCAATTCATGCTTCTAGATTTCCTTCACACATTTGTTTCACATTCTCTTGTGTTCTTTGGCATCTATCTCCTTCTATTTTGTTTCTTTTGCCTTGTCACCTCTTCTCTACTACTTTCATCCTTTCTTCTTTCCTCATAATTCCTTTCTCAGTCGATCTCATGGTTCAACTGTCCTCTCCCTCCCCTGCATATACGTATGCCTATCTTGTGTTCTCTCTGTTTCCATCATACTTTTTTTTCTGAAGTGTAAATTAATCTTAACATAATGCTAAAGCAATGAATGAAAAGTCACAATATAAACAAAGCTCTAGTTTATCTTTAGTATATGAGTTTCAATTTGTTAGCTTCCTCTATTTTGCTTCAATTTGTTAGCTTCCTCTATTTTACGGTTTGATCAGTACTCAGGAGTCGTGGCGCTTGTACTTTATTTGTCATTGTTGACCAGGACTCAGGATTCGGTTTCTAATTCAACTCTCAATTCTTTAATGTCCTCTAATTAATGTCACTTCCTTCTTTCCTTGTTTTACCATTTCGATGCTATTTATTTCCACTGAAGGAATATAAGAATATCGGAACCCATTGGTTGAACATTCCAGTTCTCCACTAAGTTATTTATTTCCTGGTGGTGACTATGGTGCAGTTAAGCTTGATTGCATCATTTATCAGCTTAAGATAAAGGTTAGATTTGAGACATGCCAGGAAATAATTGTCACCGCCAGAAAATAAATAAAGGTTATTTATTTTCTGGCGGTGACAATTATTTCCTTAGTTGTCAATAATTGTATCTGGATCTGTATCTTAGTTAAAGTAGTACGGGTTATGAGGATAAGTGCTCTGCGTGCTGACTGATTCAATGGTTTTCTATCAGACAAGTAACAGAAACTGAGGAAGAGTTGGTTTTTATAGATAACCATTTGAATGTAGTACTGACTTTGAAGCTTCTTTATCTGCCTTGTGTTGAATTTCTTCAACTGACTTATCAGACAAAGTATGATAGTTGAATGTTATCCCCATCTATATTTCTTTGTAACGAAGGTTTTAAGTATCCGGCGATCCTTATCAGGTGATCCAGTATGTATTGGGATCGGCAGCCAACTAGATGCAGTTCTTATGATCAGATTGGTGATCCATATGAATAACGTACAATTTTTAAAGGGTTTTGCGACCATGTTTAAAACATGATTCATTCCTTATTATTATTATTATTATTTTTTGTTACTTTGCGCAATTCAGCCTCGCTCATTTTCCACTTTCTCAACTACATGAAATCCTATTTCTCTAGATTCTTGTAGGTTGTAGTTTTTTTTTTCTTTAAATCACCAAAGTGTAGGATCACCCTTGACCAACAACAAAGTTTTTATTTATTTACTTTTTAGTTCTATATGTTTTATGCAATTAGAAACAAAGGGATGTGGGGTTTTTTTTCTTAAGAATTTGTCTTGGGGTTGGGTTTTTTTTTTTTTCTTTTTTCTTTTTTAAAAGAAAAAATTTTAAAGTTGGTTTACGTGGGTTTTTGGTTGGCAAAAGATGGGGGCTTTAATCAGTATGTTTATTGGGCTTTTCTTATTATTATTATTATTATTTTTTTTTGATAACTTGGGTGTCTGGGCCTTAGGCCCGACTAATGCCAAGTAGGAGGCTTGCGCAGCTTATTGGGCTTTTCTTATTGGACCCTAATAGGTCCAATTAGGGTCATCATTGAAGGTGGTTTCATAGGGTTTTTGATTGGATCCCTAATTGGACCGGTTAGGTTTCTAATTGAAATTTAATTGGTCCAACGAAGGTTCTTACTAGAGGTGGTTTCATAGGGTTTCTAATTGGAACCTGAATCGGACAAATTTGAGTTCTAATTGAATCTTAGTTGATCCATATTGAAGGGGGTTTCATAAGGTTTTTAATTGGAAATTCTAACCCTAGTTGGACTTCCCTTGGTTCAATTAGTGTTCCGAATTTGGTGATTTTCACAGGGTATGAAATTATGATGCTAATTGGACATTGGATACTAATTGGCCCAATCATGGTTCTAATATTGGGGTTTTAATAGGATTGTCAATGACAGCCCTAATTAGACACTAAATTGTTCTAGTTTGGGTTTTCTATGTCTTATAGTGATGTATGTTTGTTACTAACATGCTTATGAATGTATTTGTTGAAGGCCTATTCAAGGTTGATATGCTCATTGTATGAGGGAGTGTTGAAAATTTACTGTGTTATGTGAATATGAAACTGTCATGCCCCGAATCCGAGATATTGAATCTCAAGGACTTCCAAGGGAATGACCTACGGATCCAAACCTTGGATGTGGCCAAACCATTCAAAACCAAAACATGGTCCATCAGAGTATACTAATTAACCAGTGGAAGCCTCATAAATTTTTTAATTAGATCAAACCAAATGCAATCTCTAAACCAACTCCTAAAATCGAATACAATGATTGCCTAATTGGGTCAAAACAATAAAACTAAAAGCCATAATATAAAGTAAATCTCTATCATTGTCTAAAAATTCAAATCAGCATGTGTCCATCAAGTATCCTCTCACTCTCTAGGTCTAGTCATCACACTTGTGGGTAATCTGTTTTGGGGTGAGCTTTGGAGGCTCAATAGGTAAATCCAAGGAAACTACCCTAAACAAATCCACAGTCATATAACAACTCCCAATTCCATGCAGTTTCCACACACACACACATATATATATATATATATAAATCACAACCTCTATATTAGTCTTTACATAGTCAATCTCACACAGTTATCTCATAATAATACACATCATTTCACATTATATACCTCATAATATTACACATCATTTCACATCATATCATTTCCTACATTACATCCTCATCACATCATTCACCACATTTACATAATTAAATATCATAGTATAGACATGGCATTTCCTAACTTTCTCACACATCATTACAACAAACACAATTCTAACAGAAGACGACCATCATACAATTCCACAATTCTCATACTCATAAACATGCGGAGACATAATTTCCATGACCATAACTCATGAACTAAATCATGCTGAAACCCTTTCATGAAACCATAAATCCTCATAACCTCATTCACAAATACACACATCAATTAATCATCACAACACAATCAGACAACCTAATTACAAAGTCAATGTAGATGCACACAACACAAGGCAATCAATAATGAAATGGCAAACACAGACAATATGTTCATGAGATGAATGGTATGATGCATATGCATATGATGGAATGAAGATGATGAAATTGAATGCAATGCAGGGTTGTTAAGCTTAGCCTAGCCATGTAATCACACCCACATCTCCTTCAGGTAATAATACCCAAGGAATGTGTCACAACACACAAACCATTTCCTTTATGGGGACAAGTTAACCCATGGCAGAAAACACCACATTCTCTTTAGGGAACTACTTAACCCATGGTAGAATCACCCCATTTCCTTTCAGAGAACATGTTAGCCCTCGGTAGAAATCACCCTGACAGACTCACCCCATTACCAACACATCAGACCCTCCTAGGAGTTTTGAAAACACAACACTCACATCAAATAACCAACAGACTTTGCTCCCTAAGGGGAGTTTTGAAAAACAACAGTGAGCCTTGTAGGATCACTCTCAAAAACCTACACTTAAGCCTTGGTCACTAGGGACCTCACACAAAATACAAGGAACCTACACAACAAGCATACCCACTCTACTATTACCCATCACATAGTCCCGAAGACTAAAACATATCAGAATAGTACATAGTACACCAAATCAGAAGCACGCAGTCATATAGTTGCACAAATATTCCTAGAAGCATTTCTAAGCAAAACTAACATCACATTCTCACAACCTATTCTAATCTTTTATTCAAATCTCCCCTTCTTAATTGAATTTGAACTCCTTGGATCTGATGGGGAATGATTTCCCCTAGAATCTTTGCTTATTTATCTCCATCTCCATTAGGTAATTCCCTATTTATCTTTTGTTTACTAGTTTACTTCTTACGTTGTTTTCTTACTCAGTTAGCCTAGGTTCTTTCCTTGTGGGCTACACGGCTAGGTTTGGGCTGTCATCCCTAATCTCAACATGAGGGCTCACTCTTGATATATGCATATGTCTATTATCTTACTATAGCCCTATTATTCTCTAAATCACACATTCACTCCATTTCTATATTATTATTACAGAAGCTTCCTTACTCTCACAATTGGTCCTCTTATACACCCCACTACATTTTGTTTTTGATTGTTAACGCAAATTTTATTAAGAGGGAAGAATGTACAGAGAAAAAACAAAAAGAAGAAGCCATTCTCCAAGAAGGAGAAAAGATTCCAAGAAAGCAAAAGTGCAAACGACAAAAAGAAACTACATAGTAATAATAGTCTTCCAACATCTAACGAGGCCGAGGAGGATACATGATGGAACTCAGGAAGAACCTCACACCAAGTGGCTGTAGTACCCACAATCAAGTCAATGAGATGATTAGCGCTCCTTTAAGAATCCTAAAAAATCCTTTTATTTCTCTCTCCCCACTACATCTCCATTTATACATTCTTTCCTTTTTATGCTTATGATTTTTATAATTTATTCGGTTCCGGGCTTCTTTTATTAATTAAGGGTAAATTAAATCCCATAAGAGTTTAGATGTCTCTCTTAATTGTTCAAATTATCTACAGAATAGAAAATTAATTATTTTATTAATTTTCTGGGTTAGGGTCACTACAGAAACACACAATAATATCACTTAGTCAGGGTTAGGGTTAAATTAATCTTTTTATCAATTTGTATCTCTATGTGTAGATACCATTCTTAGGTTCATTTGCAAAAAAGAAGTTTCTCTTCAAGAGTCTCTATTTTCTAACATGGTATCAGAATACATCCTGTACCTTTGTTGATTTTCTTGTCTCATTCCCATTCTGTTGGCAGGCAGCATTGCTGCTACTTATTGCAGCTTGCAGGGTTTTAAGGATCGGACCGATCTGATTAGGATCGGTCGGTTCGTATCGGGATCGTCTAGGATCGGTCCAATCCCAAGCCACGATACAACTATTGTATCAAGTGTCTTTGGATCGGACAGGCTGATCCAGACTAGTCCAGTGAATAGATCGGACCGATCCAATGTTTCTTTTTTTTTAATTTATAAAATTAACAATCCAACATGTATTAGCTGATATCGACTAGTACCGCCGGTCCGACGATTGGTATCACCGTTTTGGCAACTGGTATTGTCGTTCCGGCGATCAGTCCGGCTCTGGCCAATCCCATTTTTTTTAAAGACGATCCAACTTTTGGATTGGATCCGGATTGGCCGATCCTAGACCGGATCACCGATCTGTATCAGGATCGGCCCAGACCGGTCCGATCCACGATCCCGAGAATAAAGACCTTGACTTATTGGAGTAAAACCATCTGTTTTTACTTTTATTTTTCTTGTTCCTGATTGGTCTTTGAGCAGTATTCTTGAATAGTACTTTGTGTGAATAGTGTTCATATGTGAATAGTGTTCGTGAACATTACTATGTGAACAAGACGTATGAATAGTAACCCATGATTTCTATTTTTCATCTCTAATTTTTTCTATTTTAATTTTTTAATTTAGCGTTTTCATATTCTCCAACAATTCCTAGGGTTAGGGTTTGTAGGACTTCCGTGGAAGTTTCTGTTTTTTTCTTTCTTTGTTATCCTCTCCCTGTTTCTGAATCTATTTCAATCACTCTCACTAGATCAACGGAGAATCAACCATGCTTACACCCCAAACTTTTTTCCTTTTAGATTTGATGTTGATATTTTTCTAGGTATTGCATCTCCATATCATCCTCTATTTCTTGCTATTTTTTCTATTTTATTTTTCTAGGTATTGTCGTCGCTTAGTATTATCTGGCCTAGCACTAGCCCATTTTCTTCATCCATTCTGTTAGTGTGAAAGCACGATGGTTCTTGGCGCCTATGTGTTGATCACCAAGCTCTAAATCTTGTATTTGTCAAAGAAAAATTCCTTATACTTTATTGACAATTTACTCGACGAGCTACATGGATCTCAGTTCTATTCCAAGTTGGACTTGAGGTTTCGTTACCATCAAATTAGAGTGAATGAGGCTGACATACCCAAGGCAGCATGTGGGACTCACGAGGGGCACTATGAGTTCGTAGTAATGCCATTCGAGATTTCTAGCACCGTCCACCTTTTAAAGATTGATGAATGATGTGTTTCGATCATAGTGTAAAAGATCATTCGATCCCGAGTTGGATCGGACGATCCAACTCGGGATTGGACCGGGACGATCCTCGAGTGGAATCCGAGACTAAATTTAAACAAAATGTAAAGACTCGGTCCGATCTCGATACGGATCGGGCGATCCAACTTGGTATCGGCGAGTTGGATCATCTGATCCGTCTCGGATCGTCCGATTTGGTCCGAGTTGGGTGTTTGAATTTATTTTTTTTATTAATTTCGAATCGTCCAATCTCGTCCGATCCCGAGTTGGATCGCCGATCCAACTCGGGATCGGAGCGGGACGATCCATGAGTTGGATCTGAGTTCAAACACTATGCCTGGGAGTGAAAGCTTTAGATTCCAAAAGATTTAGAGACTCTTTTCTTTAGATCCCACAACCTCACCTAGCAATAACATTCTCAAGGGTTCAATTCAGCCATCACCACTTCTTCTGCAATGGCCTCCCTAAGTGCTCCCTTTTCCCATTCCTCAATACACACTTATTTTGAGATTCAACTCCCTCATTGTACCACCCTTCCCCAATTTTCAAACCCAAATTCCCAATGACTATTATCTTATCCCCAACCTCCCTCAGTTTACTAGGTTGATCACATGGTAGCCCAGAAAAAGGAAAAAAAGAAGGGATAGAGAGTTTGACTGAAATGTCTACGTGTCGCCCCAGAGATTGACATTGGATAAGACCAGCAGTTCATTAAACCACCAGAAGGTTCTTTCCCACAGAGTCCCCCATTTTCTTCAATTGATCCTCCTCGAAGCTTCCATTATGACTTGGTTTCTCCCCGGCGTCTTCTTCAACGTTTTTACCAACCTCCCACCCCAATAATCTGTTTGGAGATCCTCGATGAAACACCATTTGGGAACTTTGCAGCCTCTAGCGTTCCTTTGCGGACAAGCTCCCCCGTCGCATCTGATTCGATTTCTTCAATCGCCTCCCTAGTTCCGTCCTAACAAGTCCCTCCTCCATCTACTTGATAAGCTTTGTGCGAGATGGGCTCCCTATAAATAGTGGCTAACTTGATGGCCCTAGCATATTTGAGTTGGACTCTGATGAGCTCCAACAATGTTCTTTGGGCTCCTAAAATTTTACACCCTTGGGGCCAGAGATGCCTTAAGGGCCTAATACTTTCGAGCTCTTTAAGGCTCTCGCCTAAAGTCAAACCATTGCAACCAAGTATTTTACGAAGTGGGTGGAAGCTGTCCCATTAAAGAAAGCTAATGGCGCTGTCGTGGCACAATTTATCAAAGAACACATTATTTGCCGATTTGGCGTGCCGCACCGCATTATTTCTGACAATTGGATCTCCGGCCCATAAATAGGGGCTTTCCCCTTGTTGATCCACCTTTCCTTCTGGCCCCTAAGGTCTTTTAAATTTTGAATTTCTTCTTGCTCGTACTAACCAAGGTTGGGTTAGCCATAACTCGGGACCCAAAAGCCCCAGACTTGTCATCTTCAACCTTTGGAACCCTAGCTTTTTTGCCTGAGATAGCACGAGATCTAATATTAGAATCACCGGATGTGGTCGATGTAACATCCAAATGCACTCCCACCCTTTCCACCTCCATAACGTCAACTCCCCTCAAGAATTTCCAACCCTCTACGTCTTTAGAAAGACAACATAATTTGGTTTAAACTTTGACTAAACTACACAATGTGAAAGTTCCAATCACGCCTGAACTTCAACTCTCTCGGGCAGATTGTCTTCGTTCACTAGATTCCTAGTGCATTGGAGCTCCTGAAAATAAGATGTCGCAAAATCCGATCTGATAGACCCCCACAAATCTCCTCTATACTGTTAAAAACCTTTTCATCCCAAAGATGTAGGGGAAGGCCAACCACTCTAATCCATGAGAACTTTTCCCTTCGAGAACCCCTTCTGCACCCATAAGCCGATCCCCATGCATCTATTTAGAGAAAGTAAGGGCCCATAAGCCTGCTGCCCAACTAGAGAGGAAAAATTAGCCTCTTTAAGCATACCAACTGTCTATTATTAGTAGGAAGGGACTCTAGAATTGCAAAGGCCCAAATCAAAAACCTAGATCATTTAAGTATTGTGTTTATTAACTGGGTGTTAACCCAACTCAACTGGGCTATGTAAAGGTACGAGTATGATAGGTCGAATGGTGACTGTAGTTTATGCATTATAGTGGACTATATGAAAAATTTGTCACTTTACTCTTTGCTTAGTCTATGTGGAAGTAAGTGAGTCTAAAGTCTCATAAACTGGTGAATTGTCATTGTATAAATCACGGTAGGAAGACCTGGTGGATGGGATTCAGCGACTTAGTGTAGTTAAGATGCAGAGTAAATAAGTTCAATATCAAGAAAAGTAAAAGCCTAAAAAATTTCAAGTTTGTCCCACAAGAAAGATGTTTTTTCTGTCATTTGTAGTGATGATTGATGACATAATCAAACCAGATCATCTAATTGATAGAAGACCTTCTATGGACAGAAATTCAACTCATATAATAGTTTTACCAATCAAGAAATTTGCTATACAGTTAACAGACCTAATCATATAAGGAATAACAATGCATGAGAAATATCTAAGAGTAAATCAAGAGAAAGAAAAGACAGTATCTAAAAGTAAAAAGTTCTATCCAAGAACAAGTGAAACACGACAGGAAGGAGTTACGGATCAATGAAACTAAGAGTATAAAATTAGGACAACCTTTAAAGAATGGAAGAAGAATAAGAAGCAAAACAATTTGAAGAACACACAGTACGATCCTGTATATTTCCTTTGTCTAGCACATTTTGATATATATATTCACAATTTTATTTGAAATTTAGTTAATCATGTTTTTCAATTCTAAGGTATTTCGTTAAATAGAAAAGAGACTTCAATAATAAACGTCTTTCCTTACTTTTTAAGTGCGTAGAAGGAGTTGACTTGAGCTTTATTGTGTAGAAACAATGGCGCATGGCCGGGATTTATGCAATACGCCTAGGATTATTGCCCCTCCTTCTCTGGAGTATTGCAGACAAGCTTTCATACATCTTCATGAAATGAAGGGCTATCATGAACCAAACATAAAGATCTCATTGGAGTACCTAAATTTAGTTTGTAACTCTCACCCCATATCCATATCGGAGTGGATAAACGATATGTAGCCAAATTCATTGGAATTTAAAAATGATTTTATATAAGATTAAGTATGGAAATTAATGTTATAAAAATAGTATCTAATATATGACATCCTTCAAATGGAAACAAACGTTAAGTAAAATAAACTAGTCTCATGCTTTAAATCAAATCCCTATTAACTAACCTATCTAACAAAGTACTGAAATTACATTGAATAAAACCCTACTACAAGATCTAGGAAAATCATCGAATAAAACTCTAATTTAGTTAAAATCTTCATAGTACTTTTGTTCACCACCTTGGTCCTCATGGTCCATGTGTCCATCAACTATAGGTCCTGAAATATGTTGTGCTCGAAAGCGTCAGCTACACTTAGCTTAGTAAATAAACGAATTGAACATGGTTTATAATTTGAAGTAGGGCCAAGGCTCACTCTTCAATAATAGTTAGTATAAGTAACGAATTATAAGAGTCAATATGTTTATTATGTGTGCTGAAAGTGCAAGTATGAATTATATATATATGACATGTAATCTGATGCAATGCAAGTAATTAGTAAGATATAATATGCAATGTAATGGCTGATTCAATTATTAATGCATGTTGTGCACCTAACAATTATATTCACCACGTGTGATTTAACAAACAAACCTAAAATGCAATGCGGGTTGCTGTGTAGCATTCGTTCAATGCATGGTTCACATCCGATCAAACCCCTAGTTAAACAAGATAATATTATCTCCCGAATACACTGCCAGAATAGGGGGTTATTCCATGTGCACATCATAGTTTTAAGGATTTGCTACCTAGAGGTCCCAATTTCCTCTCTCTATTTCCGATCATGGGGAAAAATCCCAGGGCTTTACTAATGTGAAATGTTCCTTGTGAATCATACATAAACAGATCTACTAACAGATTTTCACTCGGTCATCTATTCAACCAGACGGGCATTTGTCTCGTAAGACAAGAATCAAAAATAGGCATATTAGGATAGCTAGTCCCTCAACTCCAGAAATAAGTATGCATAAGTCTCCTCACCTACTTTGATTTCTAGATCACAGTAATCTCCTTATAGTCCTTAAAAATTCAGCAGTATGAATTTATATGCAAATGGTGTAGACCTATAGACCAAATCCATGGCCTTAAGGCATATGAGGTTCAAGTGATAGGGTGCGCATTAACTAAGCATGAAAATATTGTGTACAGTGTGTAATAAGTGTACCTAGCATGCTTGACATGTTAAAATCATATAAAAACAACCATATAAAAATATCATGTTCAAACTAGCATGTAAAACAGTCCAAACAGGGTATGAGTAATTGAAATATGCATAATCAGGCATAACTAACATCAGAATTGGTCTAATAAGATCAACATACACATGTTCACAAAAGAATAAACGATTTGGATCAATTTGGCATATTTCGGCGTGCCTAGGGGTCGCCGGTGTGCCTTCGGCGAGTACTCGGCACGTTAGTAGGCGAGTCGAGTAGTCGCCGAGGGTTCTGGGTAAAATTTAGTGTTTCAGGGTTTGGCTCGGCTCGTTTTCGGCTCATCGAGAATGTGGTCGGCACCAAAACCAGGGGCCTAAAAATAAGTCTGTGAGGCTTGGCTCGTCGGTCAGCGCATCGAGTTAGTCATCGGCGTGAAAACCAGAGACTGCTCGACACCTACTCGGTTCATCGAGTACTTGCCGAGTGCTCTTCTGGGCTGGTTCGACGCCTACTTGGCTCGCCGAACAACCAATTCTGGGCAGTTTTTTCAGAATTCCGAACTGATCGTACTTCTTTTGGATTTTCTTCCTTAAGTAACCTTCCTTAATATTAAATTTCGAATAAAACCCAATTAAAATAATTAAGAAAACATAAGTAAATAAATAGTTGTTAAAGTTTTTTGAAAACTAATATGATATTGAAAACCTAATTCGTATAATTGAAAAACAGACTTTAAACTCTACTTAAATCATAAAACAAGTTTAATCCGAATACTTACCTTACTTTTGCTGAGTTAGAACAGATAATTCAGCTCTGCTCTTCTTCTTCTTCTTCTAAGCTCCAAGCTTGTGTGATTTTCGAAAACCAGACTAGCCTCTGTATTTATACTAATTAGACAATTTCCTACTCTTATTAGTGTTAGTCTTTGTATTTTAATCTCGTCCCTTCATTGGGATGTCTTAGATTCTAAGCCATTAGATGAATTCTCAGCTCTCCTAGTTAGCTACGTTTTTATTATTTAAATTTTAAATCCTAGCAAGTTTCTAACTCCTATGGAAGATTCTATTAATGTTTTAAATCTTAACCATTGATTGGGATGTCTTATGTACTGCAAGATCTAAACCATTCATTCTAACTTAAGAAGTTATGATTGTGTGTTGCACTTAGTTTCCTAATTGTACAACCCACCAATCACAATCAGTCAAAAGTCAAATAAAAGGCTACTTACTAAAATTTCAAATTAACCCCTAATTCTATAGTAATTACACTTAAGTCCTAATTTGGTTTGGGTTATTACAAAGACATAGAGAGGTTTACCCCCGAGCGCCTTGAAGTATATTGGCCTCACACTTTTCCAATCCCTTACGAAGCAGAGGAGGCCTTGTTGAGGCACAAGCTTCGGAAATGCGGTTTGAAAGACACCATCCAGGCGTGTTGGGAAACAAATGTCGTGATGGATAAGGAGGCTATATTTCAATTGATTTGTTGTTGGAATAAAACGATTCGAACCTTTGCAGCCTTTTGGGACGAGTTTGCTCCTTCTTTGGAAGATGTTCATATATTGCTCGATTTAGAGATTGTTGGCAACTCAGATCCAATGAACATTGTTCCTACCATCGATGAGTTGCGCATCATTGAGGCTTTGTCGAAGACGTAGGAATTGGCGAAGCAGCCCTCCAAGTATTCTACTCGATCAAATCAAAAGGACTCTGTGTCACGCTCCTCATTTAGCGGTTGGATTTGTCACTTCTTCGAAGATATAAAAATAGTGAGGGGCACCAACGACACCCCGAGAGAGTCTATTGGCGATGGGTACGATGCCCACTCTATGTTCGAGGCTTTTCTCGCCTTATTTTTCTCAAGGTATATTTTCGAGAGCTTGGCATGTTAACATTGGCTTGCGAGCATTCGCGTGCAAACATTGGCTTCAGAGTATTGGCATGCGAGCAATGGCTTCCGAGTATTGATATGCGAGCAATGGCTTCCGAGTATTGATATGCGAACATTGGCTTGCGAGATGCCTCTTGATTATGCCGAAGATAGTGAGACAAGCTCCGAATAGGGGAAGCATGTAAGATCCTGTCGTCTCAGCCGGGCCAGCTTTGACAGAAGTTTATTTTGTTGCTCTGGTGATGATGATGAAGATGCTGCCGCGACAACATGATATCTATTATGTCACTATTTGTAATGTTTTTTTTTTTTTTATTTATTAAAACATGTACAAACAGTTAGGATGCAATGGAGAAAGAATTTTCATATTCTCTTCACGGTTCAGTTGAGAAGGATTTCGTTGATGAATGATGTTCATGAATCTTATTCAAGCATATGCTATCGCGGCAGACACTAAGTCACACAATCCGTCACTTTAAGGTGACGTTCTGGTGCTCAGAATGCGAATCCGCGTTCTGAGCACGGGAACGTCACCAATCCGCGGATTTGAAAAGTCAATCCGCGGATTGGGGTAAATGCAAAACAACGGGGTACTTTATGATATTTATAAAACTTATGCATCAAATGGGGTACTTTATGATATTTTTAAAACTTAAAAACGGGGGGTAATTTAGGATATTCTTAAAACACTTAGGGGTTAAAATTTGAAAAAAGAGGGGTAAATGATAAAACAGGGTAATTTAGGATATTTCGAAAACATTTAAGGGTTAAAGTTTGAAAAAAGAATTAACATTTTTGTTATTTTAGAGGTTTTTTTTAGAAATATACAAAAACAAGTATTTATTTTGAAAAAAAGGTTAAATTATGTTGATAAATACGGCTGTATCTTTGTACATGAAGGACAGTTTATATGTATATATAAACGCTCTGTAGGCGCTCTGAACCACAAGTTATTTTCAAGTTTGGCGCTTTTGCGCTCTCGCTCCCACTTTCGTTCTTGCACTCGCTTGGCGATTTGGTGACTTAGGGCATACATAATAGAAGAGAATTATTTAAAGTAAAAAGGATACAGAGCCTATCCCTCATTAGAATAGTCATTGTAGTGGCGTTGATGGGATCATGCGACATCGTTTTGTCAAGTCAGTTCAGATGATTGTAGTAGTAGCCATTCCCGTCCTTTATCCATTGCTTTGGGATCACTATGTCACCTTTAATGCTTTTCAGGTATTGTCTCATTTTAGGCTCATGGTGCGCTCTGTTCACTTTGCCAATTGATAGAGGCGAGTGAACGTGTCAATCCTCAGATATTCTAATACGAGACGGTAATCTTTCAACATCCCGTTAGTACACATTTGTACAAGTCCTTCAGAAGCTTTTTCTCAACAGTCAGTGGTGAGATCGCGGAATCGCTTGACATACGCCTCTAATCCTTCGTTGGATTTTTGCCTTTCTTTTCCCAAGTTCATAAGGGTCATGCGTTCCTCGATAATGAAAAACTTGCGTAAGAATGCCACCTTCATTTCTTCCCAGTTAAGAATAGATTCATGGGGTATATTGTTCTATCAGATATAAGCGCGATCCATAAGAGGTCGGGAGAACTTCCTCATCTTTAGCTCGTCATCGCCAACAAAGGCTCCCATAGCGCCAGTGTCACATCCTAAACTTAGAAATCTCAATTGAGTCCCCAAATTTAAGCTGTAACTCTCATCCTATATCTCTATGGGAGTGGATAAACAATACATTACCAAACCATTGAATTAATTAAGATAATTTATAAAATTAAGTTCTGGAAAATAGTATTATTAAGAATAATATCAAATCAAAACAATCTTCAATCAGAAAACTGCGAAAATAAAATACATCTAGTCTCATGCTTCAATCAAAACCCTATTAAACTATTCAAATCCGGTCCTAATGGTAATAACTCTTTAAAAAAAATATAAATCCAACTAATCCTATTACAATGTCTACTAAAATCATCAATCAAAATTCAAATTATAACTAAGGTCTTCATCATCTTCTTATCCTCCTTGATCACAATGATCCTGCTGTCCTCCATGTATAGGTCCTGAAATATGTTATGCTTGAAAGCGTAAGCTATACTTAGCTTAGTAAATAAACAAATATAAACGGTATTTAAGATTGAAGTAGGGACAATGCCACTCTCCAATCGTATTCTCATAAACAAAAACAAAATAGTTAGTATATGCAATTAATGGTATGAATGAGATATAAACAAGTTGATATAATGAGATGTGCAATGCAAAGTGCTGGTTCAATTATTAATGAATGAATGCTCATGCAACAATAAATATAATCACCACATGTGATTCATGCGCAATAATATGATATGCAATTATGCATGCTGTTTGGCATTTGATTAGTGTATGTTAACACTTGATCAAGCCCTTGGGTAAATAAGATGAAAACCATCCTCCAAATATATGGCCAAAATAGGAGGTTATTCCATGTGCGCATCATAGTTTCTAGGGGCTGCGACTTAATGGGCACAATCCCCACTCTTATTTCTGATCATGGGGACATATCACAGGGCTTCATTAATGTGAACTGTTCCTTGTGAATCATACCTTAGCCGATCTACTAACAGAATTTCACCCTTATGATTCAGATATTGGGCTTCATTAATGTGAACGCTCACCTATCATCTTACCACAAGTCTCTTGGGACCCCCATACACGGTGTATCCCTCACTTTAGGCGTTAACAAAAATTGGTCTGTTGGGATGGGCAATCCCTAAACACATGCAAATAGTCCTTCCGGGACTTCCTCACAATTATTATGATTTCCATGTCATAATTACACATTATAGCGACAAATTCCAGTAATATGGAATTATTGGGTTAAGTCAAGGCATTAGACTCGATAAAAGGTCATCATGCACAAAACAATCTAAACAATCTATTTGTGTACATGTGCAGATGTATTTTATGGTATAAAACATGTCCATAATGAGTTTAGAGTCAAAAACAAGTCCGATCAAAATATCATCTGTTGGTCGGATATAACAAATCTTCCACAAAAAGGCACATATGCAAAATATTCATAATTCATCAATTCCAATATCATAATTTGTCTAATCAGGTCAAATGCAACATGTATGTCAAATTTCAATAAAAATGGAGCACTTTCAATAAATTAGACTGACCTATGGTCAACCTGCACCCAGCTGACAGCTTTCGGCTGACCTGGTCGGCTGACCGACAGCCTCAGCTGCTTGACCAGAGGTCAAAACCAAAACACACAGTGGGTCGGCCAGCCCTGTTCGGTTGCTTGGCCAAGGGCCAAAAATAACACAAAACCCAATAGGTTGGCCCTCGGCTGGCTGATGGGCAGTCGATTGGCCACAAAGCCTGTCGGCTGACCCTGTCGGCTGGCCGACAGTCAACCGATCTGCCCAAAAACCCGTCGGCTGACCCCATCGGCTAGTCGATGGCTCGGACAGCCCAGAAAACAACAATTTTTGAGATTAAAAATCATTCCTTGGCAAAATTCTATCAAAACACATGTTAGAATATAATCGCGAATAAAATCCAATTCTTACTTCACATATTACATACCTAATTCACCTTGATATATGCATAGTATTAAAACCCAGAAATTTTCTATTGTTATCATGTTTTCATGAAGAAAGAATCAAAGATATAGATTTTAAGATCATGTTATGTCATACTCAATGAATATGACATAGTCACCTAGTTCAAATCAAAAATAAAGATCCGAATTCTTACCTCGAACTTTGAGTTAGTGTTAAGATGAACACCTTGTTCTTGTTCTTGTTCTTGTTCTTGTTCTTCTTCCTTGATCTTCTGAAGTTCCTTGAATTCTCCAAGCTCCTATAGCTCCACCAGTCTTCTTCTCTCTCTCCCCTCTTTAGAATTATGATTCTTACGTCCTACCTCTTGGTTTATATAAATTTCCTACAGTTTCCAACTTAGTCTAGGAGTTGTTCTTAGTTTAGGATTATGTTTTAGTTTCCAGCCCTTAGATTAGATTGATTTGTCCCTACGAAATCCTAACCATTGATTTTAAGTATCCTAAGTATAGTTGGATTATAAGTTTACCTTATCTAATCTTAATCCTTATTAGTTTAGAATTGGTTTTAAATCCCTAATTAATCCTAGCCATTTAAAATAGATTAGTTTAATTCTAGCCTTTAGATCTAGATTCCTACTTGTAATTAAACTAATCTTTAATTATTTATTTAAATGGAATCTGAATTAAGTTATAACTACTATTAATCCTATTGAATCTAAGCCATTGATTTAGATTAAAAGATCCTATAAGATCCTAGCCACACATTATAACTTAAAGAGTTATGATTGTGTGTGATGCACTTAGTTTCCTATAGTACAACCCACCAATCACAAATAGTCAAAGTTAAACTTGTAACTAACTTACTGAAATGTTAAATTAACCCCTATATTTTTATTAATTACATATTAACCCTATTATTTAGTTTGGATTATTAGAGCCAGTGAACTTGGTGACATGCTCCTTTGCATTTACCCGTTCGCCCATTGTATTGTGGCATCAAAGGCAGAACCACGTACCTCACAGGGTAAGGCTTCTTCATAATAGCTATTGGATATGGGGCCTGGTATCAATGCTAAACTCAATGGGTTTTTCCTTCTCTTGTTGCATGAGACTCATTATTTCTTTACGAGTCATAAATCCACTATTGCTCACAAATTCTGGTTGAGGTACACTCAAAAAGTACTCATGGGTGCTAAAACAAGCGCTGCAGGTGCCCTCTAGTCGGCTCTGTCAAAGGTGTAGGAATGCGACTCCCCTGCGTGATCACCGTCTGCAACAAGTCCATCACCTTCACTTGTGCTTCTTCCATTTTGTTTATCTGTATCCTCATCATTTCCATTTGGTCATCACGATCATTTGGAAATTTTCCCATCTCTTGTTCACCTTCCAGCTCATGCAAATTGTCTGGTAGATCTTCTTCACATCTCTCTTCAATAGCATGAAGAGACGATGCTCCGACTTGCTCTACAACCTTCATCTTACTTTTCTGTCTCGGCATTCTTCTAATGGTGATTAGTACGTAGGAGACTTAGTCCCCACGCCAAAATGTGTAGGGTCGTTTTGTCAAAGAGTCACCAACGGTAGGATTACTGATCGACGAAAGCCTAAATCAACAAGTGACTGTCCTCGTCTTTAGAAGAATTAAAACAAGACTAAGTGACCATTAGCACGGGTCAGACCAGGTTAGAGGAAATAATGAGTAACACATTAAAATCCTCCATCCTCTCTTTTAATTGAGATTGAGACTGAACCTTTTGTAGGTTGCCTACGTACCCAAACAGGGATCAAGTCAGATGTAGTTCAAGGCCTTAGGATTTCTTGATCTTCCTCTGCCCCTTTCTCATCCTTTGTTTCAAGGAAAGTGAGCCGCTATTTATAGCATTTTGGAGAAAGATAATGGAAGTTAGTGTTCTGTTAAACCGTTTCTAACGGTGTTAAAACATTAACCTGAGGTAACTTGTGTTCATTACCCCGGTAAGTTGCATGTCGTGCTTATGACGTCAGATCATGGGTGTTGGCAATTGACATGTGTTAGTAATAATAAAAGCTGTTTAGCCTTGGCGTCATCAAGACTGTCTAGTTTTGGCGCCATCGAGGCTATTTGGTCTTGGTGCTATCGAGGTTGTTGAACCTTAGCACTTTCGAGACTGTTAGTCTTAGTACTTTCGAGGTTCTCAAACCTTAGCACATTTGAGACTACTTAAATCTTCTACGTCGTCGAGGTTCCCTCTTAGACGGAGGTGTTCCTTCTACTTTGTCGAAGTTCCCTTTAGATGGAGGTGTGTATGTCCTTCTACGTCGTCGAGGTTCTCTCTTGACGGAGGTGTGTATGACCTTCTACGTCATCGAGGTTCCCTTTAGACGGAAGTGTGTATTGGTATCCCGCCATTGAGTATCGACGTCTTACACCGTCCAGGGCTGTGACCTACGTCATCGAGGTTCCCTCTAGACAGAGGTATGTCTTTTACGTCGTCGAGGTTCCCTCTAGACTGAGGTGTTCCTTTTACGTCGTCGAGGTTCTCTCCAGATGGCGATGTGTATGACCTTCTACGTCGTCGAGGTTCCCTCTAGACGGAAGTATTTATCAGCATCCCGCCGTGGAGTATTTCGTCGTTTTACACCGTCCAGGGCCATCTCTCCCTTTAGATGCAAGAGAAAATCGACGTGTTCACCGAGACACATCTCTTTGGTGAGTATCGGCATCCTGCCGTGGAGTATCAACGTCTTACACCGTCCAGGGCTATCTCTCCCTTTAGAAGCAAGAGCAAATCGATGTCGACGTCTTACACCGTCCAGGATTGTTTCTCCCTTTAGATGCAAGAGCAAATCGACGTGTTCACTGAGACGGATCTCTTTGGTGAGTATCGGCATTCCGCCGTGGAGTATCGACGTCTTACACTGTCCAAGGTTGTCTCTCCCTTTAGATGCAAGAGAAAATCGTTGTCTACGTCTTACACCGTCCAGGTTGTCTCTCCATTTAGATGCAAGAGCAAATTGGTGTTCACCGAGACACATCTCTTTGGTGAGTATCGGTATCCTGCCTTGGAGTATCGACGTCTTACACTGTCCAAGGCTGTCTCTCCCTTTAGATGCAAGAGCAAATCGATGTCGACGTCTTACACCGTCCAGGACTGTCTCTCCCTTTAGATGCAAGAGCAAATCGACGTGTTCACCAAGATGCATCTCTTTGGTGAGTATCGGCATCCCGTCGTGGAGTATGTATTCACCGAGACTCGTCTCGTTGGTGAATATAATCTTTTGATAATATATAGATATCCTTTGTTCATAGAGAGAATGAACATTATGAATTGTGTATTCATGTCAGCTTTGTTGAATGATTATTACCGGGTGGCAGTCACTTCGTGACTTTCATAAGTTAGTCATTATGGTAGCACAATACCTTTTCTTTATATCAATGTCGCAACCTCATGTTCCTTGGACCGGCTGGTGTTGTTATTCCTCCTGTTCCTAAGGGTCTCGCCCCGGGATATCATTTGTGACCTTGCTACATGTCGGTCATAGTCCTGACACATGTCAGTCTATCATTGGAATATTTGTCCATACCATTTTTCATATCTATAGTTGTCATCATCATTATTATCATTGGTTTCCCACTTATTTAGAAATGCACGTGATCAAATTGTTAGCCATTAGGTATCTCCTTGATGGTTTCGATTCATCTGAATGTCCAGATTGATAGGAATGTGCACCCAGTTGATGTCTAGACTATGTTATCATTTCAAGTATTATACTAATACAGATTCTTTTAGTCTCCTTCATTGATGATGCTAAAATCAGCAAATGAAGATACTGGCTTCAAGCAACTTGTCTGGGCTGTTTTCTGACTGTACTGTCAATTCAAATCTTTGGTGCCACTCCTGTTATATATTCCTTTTGAGTCAAAACTCTCGAAACATGTGCTGGGTAATCTTCTCACTTACACTGGTCCTTTGGGCATGGTGTCTCTTTCTTCAACAAATCTGCATCGATTCCATACTTACATTGATATGTTATTTTCACCATCTTGAGAATCTTATACTGTTTACATCCTTTAATGATAAATTCAACTGGTTGATATGGAAAGCAGTCGTTAGGCCTAATATTATGGTGAGACTTCTTAAGTTTGTTAGTCGAAAGTATGCTGCTTGAGCTATGCTTTCGACTGTATTTTGAATTTTTGATCTGTACATAACACCGCATATTTTGTTGTTTCTTTCTTTCCTTTTCCTCTTTTCAGTTGGAAAGAACATTTACATCAACTCTATATATCTAACATGCTTTCTTCCTTTCTGTTTTAAAATAACAGGTTCATTTGTGGTTCGTATAAAAGCCTGAGAATTTTATATAAGCAGTAGATGGAAGAATTTGGGAGTGAAGTGTTTTCCTGTTTTATTTGTTCTGCTGATTGCAGCTTCAAGTTGAGCTTATTACTGTCACAACTTGTATATCTATCATTTTTTTCTTTTTCTTTTTTAATTTATTGTAATAATATTATGTTGGTTTAAGAATTTCTGGGTTTGGTCATTCCTGAGGTCCAAGTATTTGATCATTTCAGGGTCCTATTACATCTTGACATCCTAGTATCATCTAAATGCATGGGCTTTTTGAATGTTTCAAAAAGAAATCTGCAGATACCTGCAAGTAGAATGCCAAAGTCACATGGTTAAGGCTGCGTTTGGCACAGATTGTGCTTTTGGATATGCACTGATTGGATAACTGGCTCAATGGTAAATCTACAGCAACAATAAGCTATTTATTTGAAGAAAATAGCGTTTGGTAAATGCATTTCTTTAAGTGCTTGTGAAAGTTTAGAGGTAAAATAGATATTATGAAAATTTTATTGTAGTTTAGAAATAACATTTATTTAAGTGGTTACAAAGTTTAGGGGTAAAATAGGTATTATGAAAATATTACTAAAGTTTAGGAATAGCTTTTTGCGCAAGTGATAAGAGAAGCTGCTCTCAGTAGCTTCTCCTTATGGGTAGCCTTCCTCTACTGCTTATGGGTAAGCACTTGCCCATTACGTTTTACCAAACACACTTTTAATTTTAAAAAGTGTTTTAATATGTTAAGCTAAAAGAAGCAGTTATATAACCAAGACCAAACACAGCCTAAATGTCTTACATACGGAGGAAGAGGTCTCCACATGATCAGTTCTACTCTTCCAACTGAAGATATATACTTCAAAATCCAGCTTAGGAAGCAAAAGGAAAGTGAGGATCCTAGAGCTGATTACCATTATTCACTGAATGGCTAAAAGAACTTCAATCTTAGAACGTACATGATGGATTCTAGTTGTCATTCCCAACTGTGGGTAGCTGATTATAAGAAATGAAATAAAATAGAAAAGAACCTCAGCTATAATGTTACATGATGGTTATTACTTCAATTTTAGTAGTTGAACATGGATGATAAATTTTTTTTATTCCTAATTTTTAATTGTTGGGTTTGAAAAATAATAATTAGAATTACATTATTATTAAAAGTAGATCTCAACTGTATTGTTATGAGATGTGATGATATCTTCATGTTATATATATAACATGGGTTGACCCGGTTGGCCCAGTTGAAGATGGGCCGATCCGAGTCTCCATTTGATGTAACGTTCATAAAAGTTTGAAATTATGACAAGACTGCTTCTATTGTTTAGGAGGTTGAGTCAAAGTAGGAGAGTCTTCTAGATATAGAAGACGCCTCTTAACTCACTGCTTGTTTCATACACTGGATCCCAAAAATCGTAGAGAATCTTTCTCGTCTCATCTTCTTCCTTCTAGATTTGGTTTGCTATTGATTTTGATAAATGAGATATGGTTGCGTTTGAGTGTGGATACTAGTGTGGTTCTAATAATCATACATATCGACGTGGGATGACATCCGATTCGATAGAAATATTTTGTTGTAGATTTAGATTCGTGTGCAATGAGTTACATGACCCGGTTCGTTTACAACCTTTATTAGTATCAATCATTGTGATTCGTCTTCATTCGATTGAGGTATGTTGAGAAGCCTCATTTAAGAAGCAATCTAATTGTTTTACAGAAAAAACAATATACAATGCATAGTCGCATCAATGATCATGAGATGATTGTTTGTGCAATCATATATTGTGATCATCTTTGTTTTAGGTTGTTTACTATTGCTTTTTAACACCTAAACAATGATGGATCGAAGAGCATAAAAGTAGGTTTAAATCAAATTTAAAAATTAGATTTTAGAAACCTAGAATTTGTAAGCTTCGATAAGCTGAACTGGGTTGTTCGGTTAACCAAAGCAGTTCTTCAGCAAACCGAAGGCAATTTGAAGACTTAGAGTTAGTCTTTGATTCGTTAATGGGGATTCTAAATTGATTGAAGGGGGTGCTCGAATAACTGAAGAAATGTCTCGGTTAGCCGAGACAGACCCACATAGAATTAAGTCACTAGAATTCCAATCAAAATGCCTCGGTCAGTCGAAGGATTAACCGAAACCCTCCTAGGTTAAACGAAGGAACCCCTCGGTTCTTATGAGAATGGAGAAGATACTAGCAGGATCAATTTTGACAAGATGTAAAATCACTTTCTTTTGGATATGAGATGAACACTGAAGGGGTTGTCTTTAATCCTAAGAAAAGGAAACTCACATTGCTTTCTAAACAATAAGACAACCCCAACATCTTACAAGGATACGGAGATTATTGCTGTCTTCTATCAGCAATCATATTTCACACGAGTATCATACTATGGAATTGTCAGGGAATTGGTTAATCCTTGACTAAAATCATCCGAATCAACTAATTTTTGAACATAGACTTGACCTTGTGCTCTTATCTGAAACTATGGCTTCGGCCAAGGTTTTCGATAAAAGCATAAGACGTTTTGGTTTTAACAATTTCTTCTTTGTGGCTGCTCAGGGATATGTGGGTGGCTTTTGGATTTTGTGGTCTGATAGTCTAAAAGTAGATATAGTTTGTAATTCAAATTGGGTTGTACATATGTTTGTAGTTGTTTTAGGAAGAGAACCTTGGTTACTGTTTTTTGTACATAACAGTTCTAGCTCATATTCAAGCACAACAATGGGAAGAAATATCTTGTTTTGGTGCCAATTTGGATCTTCCTTGGGTTTTTGGGGGAGATTTCAACATTGCTTTTCACAAGAAAAAAGGGGTGGAGCGGCTATAAAGGTCAGTGACACTCAGAAATTTTTTAATCTTGTTAATAGTTGTGAATTGGTGGAACTACATTTTAAATGCCACACTTTTACCTGAACTAATGGTAGATCTGGCCTTGCTTGGATCTCGGAGAGACTAGATAGATGCCTTTGTAACAACTTACCCCAATGCACTGTTTTTCATAAGCCAATTGTGAGTTCTGATATGTCACATCCCAAACTTGGAAACCTCAATAGAGTCCCCAAGTTTAAGTTGTAACTCTCACCCCATATCCATATGGGAGTGGATAAGCAATACATAAACAAAATTATTGAATTAAGTAGGATATTATATAAGATAAAGTTATAGAATAATAATATTATTAAGATAATATCCATCACAAAATAATCTTCAAACATAAAACAACGGAAATAACATAATACTAGTCTTATGCTTCAAATCAATCCCTATTAACTACTGAAAATCAAACCTACTAAATATTAAGTTACAGCAAATAAGCCCTATTACATGTTCTACTAAAATCATCAAAATAAAGTCCTAATAATGACTAATATCTTCATAGCATCCTTGTTCTCCACCTTGGACCTTGTGGTCCTTATGCCCATCATCTATAGGTCCTGAAATATGTTGTGTTTGAAAGTGTAAGCAACACAAGCTTTGTACGTAAACAAGTCTATCAATATTTAATATTGAAGTAGGGACAATGCCACTCTTCAATGGTAATCCGTAAATAAACAAGTGAAACATGTGATAGGTGATCAATATGTGATGTGTGATCAATATACAATAAACATCTGATATTTGATGAATATGAAATAAATATGTGATGTGTAATGAATATGGAAAAAATATGTGATATGTGATGAATATGCAATAATGATATGAATAATGTAAATGATGAAATATGATGTAATATTCAATGTAATATGCTGGTTCAGTTATTAATGCATGCTGTGCACCTAGCAAGTACAATAACCATGTGTGATCTAAGACAAACGATTATGCAATATGTATGCTGTTTGGTATTCGATTAGTGTAGGTTCCACATATAATTTCAATCATACTACCCAAGGATGCTCATCTAGAAACCATCCCCCAATGCATGGTAGAAATAGTAGATTATTCTATGTGCGTAAGATAGTTTCAAGGGGTTTCGACCTAGATGGCACAATCCCCTCACCTTATTTTCAATCATAAGGAATAATCCCAAGGCATCGCCTAGAACTTCCTTTGAGAACAGTACATTAGCCGATTTACTAACAGGGTTTCACTCACATGATTCAGATATTCAGTTTCATTAACCCTCACCTTTCATCTTTCCACAAGTCACTTGGGATTATCACGTAGAACCTATCCCTCACCTTGGGAGAAAACAAATAAATTGGTCTATTGGGATGGCCAAATCCCTCAACACATGCAATAGTTCACCTAGAACTTCCTCACCATTAGTATAATTTCCAGATCATAATCACTCTCATTATAATCATAAACTCCAGCATATGAAGTTATGAAGGTCAAGTCAATGCATTAGACCAATACAAGGTCACTATGCAAAATATAGGCATATGCTGTGCAAGTGAGAATGTGCGTATTAACTAAGCAATAAAAGTATGTGTACAATGTGCAATAAGCCTAAATAAATTGATAATAATGAGTTTATAAGCAATATGAGTTCATGTCAAAATATCAACAATTCATCAAACATAGCAATTTAGTCCATAAAGAGTAAATATATGAAATAATCATAATAATTTAGCAAAACTAACATCAAAATTAGTCTAATTAGGTCAGAATAAGCATGTATGTGAAATTTCAAAGCAAACGGAGCAATATGGAAAGTTTTGGTCCACCTAGGGTCTCCTTCTTAGTCTGCCTAGGGTCTCTGGGTTTGGCTCAGTGGCTTTTTCGGCAGATCGAGTTTGGTCTCGGTGGCATTTCCAGGGGCTTAAAGTTTTGTATGTGGCGCTCGGTAGCTTTTCCTGTGGGCCGAGTTGGACTCAGTGGCATTTGACAATTTTGACGTCTCTTCGGTAATTTGACCGTAACTTTGTGTGCACTTATTGGAATCATGTCAAATTTGTTTTACTGTGCTCTTAACGAGCAGGGTAATCAAAAAATGTAAATTAAGAGGTATTTGGAGTTAGGTGGATTTTTCAACAGACCGAGTAGGTCGTCGAGGGTCTTGGAAGTGTTTGGTGGCCTGCTCGGCAGACCGAGCAATCTGCCGAACCTTGCGAACTTACTAAAACTTCTATTTTTTGGTTCCTGCAGACCTTATAACATAAAATATGATTAAAACACTTTTCATAATACATAATTCCACACAAAACCCATTCATAATACTATACAAAACTTAACTTGAATCATACTTACCATATCTTGATATTAAAACCAAGAAAATTAGTAAAAAGTCATTAATATAACATATTAATACTTCATATTCAAAGAATATAGATTTGTAATCCTAATTAAATCAAAAATAGAGTTATACTTGAATACTTACCTTAATTTGATGATTGGTGTTGAGAATTACACCTCTTGTTCTTCTCCTTCTTCTCCAAGTGATGAATCAACCTCCCAAGGCCTTGTGTTTATATAGGCACTTAGGAACTCTAGAATTAGAAAC
>JAUPMG010277087.1:0-18769 GCA_031762675.1 Pachysandra terminalis | reverse complement strand
CCCCCCCCCCCCCCCCCCCACTTATCAAATTTAAAAGGATGCCTTATGCGCATAGAATAATAAAACTCTGGTGAAAGGACCAAATCCCTTGGCGAAAACAGGCTTTCTTTTTTTTTTCCTCCTTCCCTTTGTTATTTTTTGAATGAGTTGTTTCTTTAATTGATAAATAATTGTTGAACCATTTGACATACATTGTTGTGGGTTGTCAACTTGGTATAAGAGCAGGAGGTCAAGTGTTAGAATCCCGAGGGTGTGTTTGTGTGTGTGCCTCGGTGCCCAGTGTTCTCCCAGGGGTGTGTGGCTCCTGTACAGAGCCTGCGCATAAGGGGGGTGTTGAACCATTTGATATACAATGCTGTGCCATTTTCTAACAGCGTAAGCTTTTAGAGTAAGTGGTTGTCAACAATAATAAATCATATAAATGGTGAACTAAAGCTACAAAATAGCAAATTGTGTATAAGTTAAGAGAGGAAAACAAAACTAACTATATCTATACCTTCCCACTGCGTTCGTAAAGGTCACGTACATGTACCCAACGCCTAATATCTCATTTTGTTTCTTCGAGAAGTCATTATGACCATCCCATCACTCCTTTGTTGCTTCTGTTTCTTCTGCTTTTGTGCAATCTAGTGTTTCAGAGGCTATCTCTCAACCACAATGAAGGAATGCTATGTTTGAAAAAATGAAAGCTCTTGGAAAACAATAACTGAGAGTTAGTGGACCTACCTAAAAGGCAGCAACCAGTGGGATGCAAATGAGCCTATACATTAAAGTATAAAGCTAATGGGTGGACTGAAAAGTACAAGATGAAGTTGCTCGCCAAAGGTTATACCTAGCATATGGAATCAGCTATCAAGAAGCCCTTGCTCTAATTACCAAATTGAACTCTATCAGGGTATTTCTACCTCTTACAACGAACCTTTCATCGCCTTTATACTAGTTGGATGTTAAAGATGCCATCCTCCATGGAGATATACAGGAGGATATGTACACAAAAATTACCTCTAGATTTGTTACAACGAACCTTTCATCGCATTTATACCAGTTGGATGTTAAGAATGTCATCCTCCATGGACTTGTTGTAGCTTCTGTTCTTCTCCTTCTTTATATAATATCTCACATCATTATCGATCAAAAAAAAAATTAGCTCTAGATTTCAATTCTCTAATTGTAAAGGGAAATTCTACAGACTTAAGCAGGCATTGTATGGTTCGAAGCAATCTCCAATGGCATTATTTGATAGATTTTGTAGTACAGTAAAGGGGATTGGCTATGTGAAAAGTTAGGCATATCACACACTATTTGTTAAGCATACTCAGTGGCGCAGTAGCCCTTATAGTATATGTTGATGACATCGTGGTTACAGGTGATGATGCCATAGAGTTCCAATGGCTTAAAGATTATGCTGGGAAGGAGTATGAAATCAAAGATCTAGGAGTACTAAAGTATTTTATACAAATTGAAGTTGCTCAGTCCAAGGAGTGAATCTTAATTTCTCATTCTAGATCTTCTGAAGAAACAGGAAAATTTAGAGCCAGCCTACCTATACTCTTAAGATAAACCATAGGTTCCTCTTATTGACACGTCAATTTCAGTACCATGTAGGCAAATTGATCTATTTATCCTCCACTCATTCTAACATTACTTATATTGTGAGCATTATCAATCAGTCTATGCAGTCCTCCAATACTAATCTTAAGTCATCCCATAGGGTCATGAGGTATCTCAAGAGTCGAGTCCTTTCCTAGTAGAGGGATTATGTATTAGAGACATGGATATTTGAAGATTGAGGCCTTTAGCATTACCGATTCGACAGGTTCATTATTGATCTTCGGTCGACACCAAGTTACTCTGCTATGATTGGAGGTAACCTTATCACTTCGAAGAGTAAGGTATAACCAGTTGTCACCAGATTGAGCGTGAAGGCTGAGTATCGGTCTATGGACCACCATATCTCAACTATTATGGCTCAGACTATTAATTTTGGAGTTGGATTTTTATGATGAACTTATATTATGATAATACATATAACCCAGTACAACATGACCACACGAAGAATGTACAACCATCATTTCATCAAGGAAAGGCTACAGCCAGTCCTTATATCATAACTAAACTTAAATAGTTGATATCCTTACTAAGTCTCCAAAAGTTCAACTATCAGAAATCACAAGCAAGTCGGGCAAGGACCCTTGCCCTAGTGTTGTGAGTGAGGAGCATTTATGTCTTTATCACAATTATTGGATTCCTAGTAACTGAGGGTCCTTTTGTACATACAAATGTATTGTTATATAATTAAAGAAATGAAGCTAGAGAAGAGACAAGCTCTATGCATTCCTATTTCCTTTATTTTTTCTCTTCCTACTTTGTTTTTCTTTCTTTAATTTGTACAACTCAACCTACCTTTTCTACTTTGCTCATCACTGAACTCATAATGAAATATTCTGTCATTTCTTTCTTTCTTTAACACAAGGAATCATATAGAATGCCTCCTTATTACAGTTCCCAGACCTTGACCATTAAAACCACCTAGTCTTATGAGCATATTATGAGCTCTAAGATCTCCATTAAAGCATCCTTGTGCCATACTTTGTAGTTCAAATAACGTATTTAATGCTTGGCAAACATATTAAACCAGACTTAACAAATTAGTTCACCTAGTAACAATCATAAATGGTTTCCAATCAAAAATCAAGATATAATATGAGATGAGATTGGTGAGATACAACTAGATCATTATAAGCTTGAAACCTTGAACAAAACCAAGAGACTTCCAAATTATCCAGGATGATTTACTCTTGCAAACTAAATCACGGCTTCTTCCACACAAGAGGAAAATCAAAATCAACCAAAATGCTAAAAATATACGAAGGCACCATCTTTTTTCTTTTAAGAAAAATACTAATGCATATTAAGATAAAAATTTGCTTTGCGATAAAATTATGTTACTCTAATCTATATTGTTCAGAGCAGAGTTTTCGGTTTTCATTACGAGTCGAATGTTAAGAAGTTGTCCTTGGAATAGAAAGATGGGTTAGAATTACAATTTGAGTAAAATGAGGTCAACAGTTCTGTTTGGTAGCTCACTGTGGATAAAGCTTCTGATCCGGACGGTTCTCTTTGGAATTCTATAAAGAGAATTGGTAAGTGCTAAAAGGGGATATTTTCAGCTTTGAAAGAGTTTCACTCTTGAAGGATCATTAATAAATGCACAAAGCATAGTCTTGTTTCCTAAGAAAGTTAGAGCTGCTAAGATTAATGACTTTCGTCTGGTTAGCTTAACCACTAGTCTTTATAAAATAATTGCAAAGGTTCCACCTATGAGATTGAAAAGGGTTATGCCGTCGATTGTGTCACAGAATCAGAGTGCTTTTATCAAGGGGAAACAAATTTTGGATGAAGCTCTAAGTGCCAATGAATATGTGGAAAAACAGTCTAGATCAGGGTTGTTGGGTTTGGTTGTAAGCTTGACGTGGAGAAGGCATAAGATAGAGTGGAGTGAAGTTTTCTAGATGTGTTATTAGAGTGGAAAGGCTTTGGTGTGATATAGAGGATGTGGATTAAAAGTTGTGCTAATAATGTCTTTTTTTCTTTCCTCTTGAATGGGTACATATCGGGGGGTTTTCAGTCCTTTAAGGGGTTAAGACAAGGTGATCCATTGTCTCCCTTTATGTGTACCTTGGTTGGGAATGTTTTGAATTGGTTTTTGAGGGAAGCTGAGGGGTGGGCGCTTATTAGAACATTTAGGGTTGGCAGCGACAGGGTTCCCATCTCTCATTTGCAATTTGCAGGAGATACCGTGTTGTTTCTCGAGGCAGAGGCTTAGCCCCTTAGCTATCTAGGTCGTCCTTTAGGAGTTTGGGGTTTTGGGATCCTATCGTTGAGAGAATTTAAAGGAGATTGGCTTCAAGGAAGAGGAATTATTTCTCTAGGTAGGAGGAATAGACTTATGTGGTCATCCCTAGCTAATATACCTGTAAATTACTCTCATTCACGGACTCTGGAAAGTGGTTTTCGATCTAGCCCCATCTTTTTACTCTCATTCATGATTCCTGGTAGCTTAGGCTCTAGAGTTAGGTTAATACACTTATTTGGTCATCCCTAGCTAATATACCTGTAAATTACTCTCATTTAGAGACTTTAGAAGACCTGGCCCCATCTTTTTACTCTCATTCACGATTCCTGGTAGGTTTAGGTTCCGGAGTTAGGTTATGATTGAACCTTTGGTGGCAAAATGATATCTTGGCTAACCTCTTTCCCCACTTATTCAAACTATCCACCGACAGAGATAGTTTGGTGGCTGATATCTTGTCCTGGTCACCTTTTGAGCTCCTGTGGAACCTACAATTTAGACGAGACCTTAGACCTACTGATATCGCTGAGTTGTTCACTCTCTTTGAGTCCCTTCAGGATGTTTGTTTTGATCCTTCTCGAGCGGACCGCAGAATTTGGACTCCCGATAATAATGGGATCTTCTCGTCTTTCTTTCCTTTTTTTGAGAGCGGATTTCTCTGTGACTCCTTTCAGCTATCTGTGGAAGTTTGCGGTCCCCCTTAAAGTGAGGACTTTTGCATGGTTGGTTTTACATAGGAGTATTAATACTCGAGATGCTCTACAGAGGAGAAGAAGATACCTTGCTAGTTCCCCTCAGATGTGCTTTATGTGCACGCAGATGGAGGAATCAGTTAACCACTTATTTGTTCATTGTAGCATAGCTAGGGAGATTTGGACCAGCTTTCTCGGATTGGTGGATGTTTCTATTGTGATGCCTCATGATATCCAGTCTCTTCTGGAACAATGGAGGTTTCCTTGGATGGGTAAGTGCGGGAGGCTGCTGTGCAAAACCCTCTTCTTTGCGGTTATTTGGTCCATATGCAGGGAAAGGAACAGAAGAATTTTTTAGGACATTCGGCTCAGTATTCAGACAATTATTGAGAACGCCTCTCTTTCAGCCGCATCATGGATGATCTTTAGGGAGGAATTCAGAGGGTTATAGTTATCGACTGTCATTAGAGACTGGAGCTCAGTTGTGCTACTTTGTTCATCATTGTCTTAACCTCGTGCGAGGTAGTCTCCCCCTTGTGTAGGGTCAATCAAGCTGAATTCTGAAGGATCTTTGGAGAATTCGGGACCGTCTAGGATTGAGGGAGTTTTTAGGGACCATACTTGGAGTGTACTGCATCGGTATTTTGGGCCGATTGGGGAGGATGGAAACTCGATGAGGGCAGAGTTATTCACTTTGGTCATGGGTATTATGGGGGCAAGGAATCAGGGGTTTCAAAATTTGGTGGTGGAGGGGGACTCGGCCATTGTCATATCATGGATAAGGGAGAGGAGTTGTCACTCGTGGAGATTATCACAATCTTTTATGTTGGCACTCTTTATCAGGGATGGGATAAGCATCTCATTCTCGCAAGTCTTTAGAAGTGCCAATGGACTGGTGGACCGTTTGGCTAGCGAAGGGATTATCAGGGATTCCTTTTTTAGAGGGGTTGCTACCTCTGAGCTTATGGATGAGGCGCTCTAGTTTTTTGTCTTGATGTTTTTTTCTGTTTCTTTTATTATCTGTCCTTTCTTTCTTTTGGTTGTTTTGCTGCTTTTCTTTTTTGCTATCTTTGTTGCGGCTGTCTGACCACTTCTTTGTGGTATTCCAGCCTTATACATTCTTTTCCTTTATTGATATAATCTTCATTAACCATCAAAAATAAATAAATACCTGTAAATTACATGTCCTTATTTAAGTGCCAGGTAGAGTGGCCAAGCAGATTGATAAGGCTCAAAGGGATATTCTGTGGACAAGTGGTAGCTTCAAAAAGGATCATTTGGTGAAATGGCAGATCATATGCAGAGAGGAGAGAGGAGGAATCAACATAGGCAATGGAGTAGATAGAAATTCGGCATTGCTAGCAAAGTGCATTTAGTGCTTTAGCAATGAGCAGAATCATTTGTGGCGTAGTATCACGGTGAGAAATTTCGGCATTCGTGACAATGGGTGGAACGTCAACGAGCATGTTAGATTTTTTGGGAGGCAGCCCTTGGAATCTGTGGTGGCCCCGACTTCTTTCTACTCATTTGCTCGTTTCTTGTTAGGTTAGGTGTCATTGTGTCATTTTTGTATGATTTGTGGAGAGGAGAATCTCTATTGTCTGTTCGATTTCCTAGACTCTTTAGTTTGGTGAGGGACCATCAGATTATGGTTTCTTAGGTACTAGCTTGGTCTAGATCTGGGCTGACCTTGAACCTCCCTCTCAGGTGTAACCCTAGACCTTCTGAGATTATTGAACTTGCTTCCCTCTTTCATTACCGTCACAATGTGTGTCTCCAACCTAGGCGTTCTGGTAGAAGGATTTGGTCCCGCCGATCCTAAAGACATCTTCTCTTGTCACTTTTTCTTTTCTTGTACTCTTAAGATGGGGAGATTCCTCTATCAACCTTCCCTTGTCATTAGCTATGGAAGCCCATCCCCCCCCCCCCCCCCACGACGAAAAAAATAAGTTAGGGCGTTCATTCTATATAAAATCAACATGCTGAAGACCTTCAAAGGAGGTGGAAGTTCCTAGTTCTGTCACCCCACATTGAATTCCTATGTATGGAGGAAGGCGGGTCAGTCAATCAATTATTTATGCACTCTAGGGTGGCCAATGATATTTGGGACTTTTTTCTCCACGGGGTGGGATTATCATGGCTGTTGCTGGTGCAATTTGTAGCCTGCTTGATAAGTGAGGATTTCCTAATTTTGGTCAAAGAGGTAGTATTATTTATCAGGCCTTTTTCAAGCTATTTTATGGCATATTTGGCAGGAGAGGGGTAGATGAATTTTCGAGGTTGTGAGATCCTCTATGAAGTTTGTCATCAATGTTGTTATGGCCTCCATAGTATCATGGGTTTCGGTATATCAGGATTTTAAGGAGTGTCCATCTTTGAGATTATTTGGGGTAGAGGGTGATTGTGTTCTCGTCACCTCCCACAATAGTTTATGATGTGTCTGGAGAGTTTCAGAGGCTTAGAGGGTTGTTTTAAGACCATAGTGGCAACATCCTCCACGCTTACCCTATTCTGATTGGTGAAAGTAATGCGGTGGGTGGAGTCGAGTGCTCTGCGTACAAGTAGAAGCAAGACCTTTGCGTTTCCGACAACTTGAGGTCGATAGGGGATTCAATGACGAATTTAGTATGGATGAGGGGGTTGGAAATTATTCCATGGAGGATTATTCATCTCATCTGTTTGGAAACATCTCTGGCGGAGAGTTTGAACACCTCGTTATCATGAGCTGATATTTGTCAACGTTTTTTCCGATGCATTGGACAAGAGCGGAGCTGGGACGAGCAACGACATTATGTCTTACGGGATATATACAAAGACTATGCTCCAAGAAGCCTAAAGGGGTGGAGTGTTTCCTTGGAGACTTACTTGGCCTTCTTTGTGATGTTTCTAGTGTGTGTTGTTTAAGATATTTTCTTCTTTTTCCGGGTATGTTTATGCTTTTTAGGATTTGAAGAGCTTAGTAATCCGACCCGCTGTACTTCTTCTATTCTAATATCATTGCTCTCATTATTCATCAAAAAAAAAATAGTTATTAAATATAATACAATGAAGAAAATTGCTTTTAGGTGTAAATTGAGACACTAATTACATTGCCATCTTTTTTGAACTTCAAACTTCAATTTTAGCCTTATAAAAAACTGTCACAGTGGATTCTTCCTACCATGTCTTTAATTTTTAGCTTTTTAGACTATATCTAATTGAACCATGACCAATTATCCTTTTTCCACTAAGCGTTTTCTTTTTCTTTTTTTCATTTATTAAGGAAAATCTTGAAATTTATCCATTGGAAGAAGACAGTTGAATTAAGATATTTCAGAAATAGTATGAAAAATCCCTTGCAGCATTTTTCCTATAATGTTAATTAGGAATTTAGGCATTTAAAAGAGACGGCAGTGTACTTGGAGAATCAATTGACACAAAAAAGTAAATTTCTACATATAATTATATGTAATAGCTATAATATGGTAGGTATAGTTACACTCTAGAGAAAATATTTTATCTCATCATATGCATATTAATAATTATCCCTTCTCTGAAAGAATGGAAAGACATGTAGGACCAGGTAATTGGAGTACCTACAAGTAACAGATCCAAGTTAATGCAATTTCATCCAAAATCGAGGAAACATATCATGCTTTTTTTTGGTCCATCACCACCACATTTCCCTTTGAATTCAACTATCATATTAGAACATCTACAAAATCAAAAACTTAAATATCTCACACAATCACTAACTACCTTCAGTAGACATTCTTTCTCATATATATGATCAACTCAACATTATGGCATGGTTCAAGCATAAAACAAAGCAACTCAAAGCCTTCCCTTATTTGCATCATCAACAAATTTACAAAATGAACAATTTGATATCAACATTGCACATTGACCAGCCATACATCACAGTTTCCATCAAAACCGTACCAACCACATCAACCCCCATTTATAAAACAACCAAGAAAACAAAATCTCAAAATAGGAAGCCAATTTGAAATTTTCGAAGTTTGCAAAATGTTTATGGTTAGAGCTAAACCCCTAATCCACACCATCCTTCTGACTCTAACAACCAAGAAAAAGACAGAAGCAAACAAGTTACATAGGTCATGGTTTTAAATGTTGATTTCAATGGATTTTTCGCACCTTTGGGAAAAAGAAAATTTTGAGGGAAATTTTGCGGTTTTGTGATATAATTTTCAACACAAGAACAAATAACAATGCACAGAAACTATCCAAAATATGCTACCATCTCCAATCATTGAAGTCGTTACCCTCCAAAAATGTAAATTTTGCTATATTTCGGAGAAATATAAAACCATAAGATAGCAAGCAAAAACAGTCAGAATTATCTCAATGCCTTGGCACCGGTCAAAAATGAATACACTGACAGTATAAGACTGTTACAGTCACATATAGATGTTGCGGGTGAGAAATTAGAAGTGTCATATATTCAAGGCAACATCTGGGCATTCGAGATGGAACTAGAAGGCTCTATCAATCATGATTTTCCATCTAGTAGCTCAGCAAGTAACGATTATCCTAGCCTAACAAAGATAGTATGACATCTGCCTATGCTAGTTCTGACACTTGACTTGCTTATGCAAACCAAAAGAACTGCTCCTGGATATCCCCTATGGTACTAACAACAAGCTGTTTTCGACTATACACCCCAATTTACCATGCATGAAAAGAACCACAACGATTTGCATCATGAAGACATCACTATCCCCTAGCAAGCTTTCAACTCAGAAGGAAAAGGAAAGCCAACCAGGATACAAGTGAAAAAAAGAAAAGTCATATATATAAACATCAAACAGAAAATAAAAGAGAGATGACAAATAAAACAACAAGGTGTATAAGTTACATAATAAAAACAGCAATTGGGTTGAAGAGTTAATACATTGGACCAAGTAACATCATCACGCTTCTAAGCCCCAGATATCTTGACGCAGCGCCAGCAAAACCCTGTACACATTTAACAATGTGAGAAATTTGAAGTTAACACTCATCAAGAAAACACCAAACAAGATTACGTTGTCCTGTGGTATTGGTCTATGCTACTAGTACAAGTTTTTATAATGATTTTATAAACATAAATCACGTGGGAATACTATTTCTGATTTATGACTGTAAATTCAGCTTTCTAAATATTATCATAGTACGATTTAGGTTATCTATGAACTCTTAGAGATCCACAATGCACTGTTTCGGTTGAATAAGGGAGAGAATATATCCGATCCATCGGCAAATGATCCAGCATTAGAGGTAGTCATAAGATACCAGGGGGAAGATAAGAAGCAGACAACAGGAACCTCAGTTGAAGAGCAGCACCACTATCTGCAAAATCCAAAAGACTTTCAACATGCTGAGTCCCCTTTGCACTGCTTATGACATCTACAATATGGCATCGAAGACGCCTCTGTTTTTCCTCTCAATTTTTGCATCTCTCATGGGATGTTTTCCTTGGATAGATGGAGGCACCTTAATCTTCTCCCAGTCCTTCTCCCAATGATTTCTCTGCCATATCCTCCGAACATCATGGTACACAAGATTACAGGTACAGGCCCTTGAAAGGAATATCTATTTCTTTCCATTACGGTAGTTTAACTCTATCAATTTCACTATCCATGTTGTTATAATTCATGTAATCTGAGCTTTTCTGATTGTACAACTTGTTTGGCTGTTGTAAAGACAATGAGTTAAAACTATGCCAAAATGTTCCTCAGATTGAAGCCTCTGCATTCCAGAAAACCAAGAGAATGGAAAATAATAGAGGTGTGGATGTGTATGAGAGGACTGGAGGTCCTAGAAATGTGTCTTTCAGTGGAAAGATGACAGATCCTGAATGTATGCTTTCGAAGGGGAATTTTAAGGGAAGGACGACAGATCATGTAGAGGTAGGAGTGGATGTTGTGGAAGCTATCCCTGGTAGTGCGCGTGGGGAAGAGGATGAATGGATGGGGGTGGAAGATGTTGCAAAGCATTTTCGGCTTGAGGTGTCTGATGCAGAAGGGCATCCAGTGAGTATTTTGGAGGCAGTCTCTAGATTTAAAAAAGGAAGGGAAAGTGTGGGGGCCAGTCTCCCCTTCCTTGCAAAGAAACTTGAGAAACTTGGAATGGAGTTACAATATAAGAGGAAAGTTAGGCCCAGAAATCAAGGGGTAAATCATAAACGTGATCAATGAAGATTCTTAGTTGGAATACTATAGGGTTGGGAGTTGTGGCGGAAAAAAAGTTAGGTCCCGAAATCAAGGGGTAAATCATAAAGGTGTTCAATGAAGATTCTTAGTTGGAACACTAGAGGATTGGGAATTGAGGATATATGTCTTAGACTGAAACCGTAGGTGGTGGTTATCCAAGGAAAAAAAAAATGGAGATGATTGATAGGAGAAATATTAGGAAAAATTGGGAACTTCCAAATAGGAGGTGGGTGCTCTTACCATCAGAGGGATCTTCAGTAGGTATGTTAATTATGTGGGATATCGATAAGCTAGAATGAAGTGAAGTCAATCTAGGCAGATACTGATATCAATTTGCTTTAGAAATTTGGTTGATGACTTTGTGTGGAAGTTTTCTGGAATATACGGGCCAAACCACTATGGATATATATAGATATATATATATATATATATATATATATATATAGAGAGAGAGAGAGAGAGAGGAAATTCAAACAATTATGGGGTAAGAAATATACCGTACTGTTCAATTGGTGATTTCAATATATTAAGATTTAGAGAGGAAAGACGTAGAGTGGTGAGGATTACAACAGGTATGAAGAATTTTCCAAATCTCATTCAGGATCTTGCATTGTTAGACTATCAATTGGACAGGGGAAACTTCACTTGGTTTAACATGCAAGAAATATTCTTTGTGGTAGACTCGATAAATGTCTTTTCACCTCAGATTGGAACTCTCATTTTCCTTCAATTTCTCAATCTATCTTACAAAAGACCAAATCAGAACACAGGTCCATCCTTATCTCATCGGAAGTAAGAGGCTTGGCCCATCCCCATTCAGATTTGAAAATATGTGGTTGTCACATGGATCCTTTCAGATAGTAAAAATGGTGGGGGGGATGAGAGAGTATTAGCCACAAATGGGCAGAGTTTAGGTATATGAAATCACTCAAATTTTTTAGAGGCAAGATAAACAAGTGAAATAGAGGAACTTTTGGTGACTTAGCCTCTCAAAAGAAAAGCTTGTTGAGGGAGATTGAGAGAATTGATAAGATGGAACAAACTAGGGAGTTAACAGAAAGTGAAGAGGAGAGTACGAGGTCAAATAGAGAAGAATTGGATCTGCACCTCAAAGAAGAGGAAATTAGATGGAGGCAGAAATCAAAGGCAGTACGAATGAAGGAGGGGGATGGAAATATAAATTTTTTTCATAAGCTCGCAAATAGGAGAGCAAGGGTGAATGAGATTTCGACAAATGAGGACAAAGGGGGGATAATTGAAGAGGTGGAGGGTAATCACTATCCAAGAAACAAGCTAATTGGCCGGTAAGACCATTTTTGGAAGAAGTGAAGAGGGTGATTATGGAAGTAGATAGAGACAAGGCACCTAGGCCAAATGGATTCAATATAGCATTTTATTTAAGCTTCTGGGAGATGGCCAAATCTGAATTGATGAGGTGTTTGAGGAATTCTCCCAAAGTGGGGTGATAAATAAAATCTCAAATGAAACATTTCTAGTATTGATCCCAAAAAAGCCAGTGCTAGACTGCTAGGGAAATTAAAGATTTCAAGACCATAAGTATGATCACTAGTCTATATAAAATAATATCCAAAATCCTAGCTTTGAGGCTAAGGGAGAAAACTGGATGTGGTATCTGAGCATTAGAGCCCTTTCATATCTGGTCACCAAATCTTGGACAGTGCACTACTTACGAACGAGGTGGTGGAAGAGAGATTCAGAAGTAAGCTACAAGGACTCGTGTGTAAATTGGATGCGGAGAAGGCTTACAATAGAGTAGAATGGGGCTTTGTGGATTTTGTGCTTAAATGGAAAGGATCTGGGGAGCATTGGAGAAGATGGGTTAGGGTTTGTATCAGAAATGTTTCTTTCTCCATCATTCCTAATGAATGTGTTCGGGTAGTGTTTTAAATTTCTGCGAAATTTCACCGAAATTTCATTTCTCCCTGGAGATATTATCTCCAAGGTAATTTCTCCATTTTGGAATATTGGCAAAATATCGCCAAAAATATAGCCGAACAATTCAATTTCTTGCCAATTTCGGCGATAAAGGGGGAAACAGTCGAAATTGGTCAAATTTCGCTCAGAACATCCCCATTTCGACCGAAACCCTTCTTCGAAGACCTATTTCAGGTTCTTTTTTTTTTTCTTTAAGATTTGATTTAGAACATCAAATCTAAATCTCTCATGACACAAATCTGGGAAGAGAAGTGGACGATTGAAGCTCATTTTCTGAAGATTTGTAAGGTATGATTTGGAAACAAGTGTTTTTTTATTTTCTTTCCTTAAACCTTGATGAAATGAGTTGAAAATATTATATGTGATTTAGAAACACCCCATCTATAGATTGGTGTGGTTATTTTCTTTTCCAAAAAATAATAATTTTTTATTTTTTGATACTAGTAAAATTAATTAAAAATATACATGTTTTGTGAAAGAAAATGAAAATATTTATAGCATATGTATAATTAATATTAATTTACCTTATATATTATTAAAAAAAGAGTAAGTTATTTTGGTCAACCACTAATTGATTATTTCTATCTTAATAAGCACTAATTAATTATTTTTAAAATTAAAAAATAAATATTAAAAAAATCAAAAAATGATGAAAAATCAGAAATGTTTTTATGAAAGTATAGTTTTGTTTAATATGTAATCTGGTGTTATTAATGATGCATAATGGAGCTTATAAAATGATTTTTAATAATTAGAATTATTAGAAAAAATGTTTAAAATTAAAAACAAATTACAGAAAATGTCATAATGCATTAGTTACGTATTTATACAATTCATAATGATGTAATGCATTAATTAATTAAACCATCTCACTCGCTTTCGACTTCTGATCTGAGGATTTTTCGATCGAGAAACATTGATTGCTATCCTTGAGATTATCATTCGCCATGACCGTAAGTACTTCAAAAGGATCCCAGGATCTGAACAACACTGGTAGTTGTGGACTGTGGTTATCAGCAATTCAGAGAAATGAAGAAACTCCTTTCGCAAGAGGTTGATTGATGTTGGAACGGAAAATTGGCGACGACGATGATGATATTAACAAAGCTCAGGAGAGATCAAGATAGTAGCAGCAGATGTTCGTCAGAGGAAGATATCGAGTCATTGATGTTTGATGAGAAGGAGGATGTGGATGGACGAAGAACGCTGGGTTCTTTCATCATCAGATCTTGAAGATCCGAAATGAGGATTCGCGGATCGGTGAGGATTTCAATGAGTGTCTAAGCATGAAAATCGTTGTTCTTCCTCTAGCTTTAGAAATGGACACAGTGCTTTTATCAAGGCCGATCTTGCCGTCTTTGCCTCTAAGTGGCAAGATGGTGATAAATCAATACACCAACGCAATCTAGGTTCGATACTCTTTCCTTTTATTTGTTTCTTCTTCCTCTCTAGATGTCAATATAGCTCAGAGTTAGTCTCATCCTGGTACCTTAAACCCTAAATTAGACGAGCAAGCATCGTCATCAAAAAAAAAAATTACTTTTTAATTTCTTAAATTAAAAATAAATATTAAAAAATCAAAAAATGATGAAAAATCATAAAAATTTTATGACAGTATAGTGAGGTTTAATATGTAATCTGATGTTATTAGTGATGCATAATGGAGCTTATAAAATGATTTTTTAATCATTAAAATTATTAAAAAATATTTAAAATTACAGAAAATGTTGAAATGCATTAGTAATGCATATATAATGAATCATAAGATGCTTCTTCATATTCTTATTGTGTTATTTGGATTGTTTGTTCAATATTGCAGAAATTTTGATACATAATATCAGAATCTGGGAGTGGAGCTGGGAGTGGGAAAAAAGTGGAAGTGGGATGGAGTCATGGGAAGCCATTACAAGGTAATAAAACTGGTCAATTTGTAATTATTGTAAGCATATATCAAAGAGTGGAGTGTCCCGTCTTAAGGAGCATTTGGTGGGAGGATTTAAAAATGTCAAAGATTGTCCAAATGTACCCCCTGAAATACGGAAGGAGATGCAAAAGACTATGAGAGGTGCTATTAATAGTAGGACATAGAAGAGGATTAGCAAGCATCCACGCAGTCGGAGTGGGAGAGGGAAGAGGTTTTGAGACATGCTTCATCAGGTGTTGGACCTTCCTCGTGTGCTAGGGCTGATACTTTTGGGCTGGGACTTCTGGTTCACTATTTAGACACTCCTACAGTACGAGATTACTGAATCCACCTACGGATCCCTCTCTTTATAGATCATCTGATGGAAAGCATAAATGGCTCAAAGATGTTTGGAGTAAGGATACTGTAAAAGAGAAGATGGGGAAATTTATCTCCAAGTTTTTTATTTTCAATCACATACCCGCCCATGCAGCAAATAGCCCACACTTCTAGAATATGATAAACAGTGTGCAGGAGGCTGGGAGAGGAGTAAAGCCCCTACGCCACATGAGATAATGCAAAAATATTTGGATGAAGAAGAAAAAGAGATTAGAGAGTACACTGATAGCTTGAAGCCTTCCTGATAATAGTATGGAGTAACCATCATGTGTGATGGGTGGTGAACGGGACCTACGAAGCTGTCCATTATAAATTTCATGGTATATTGCAGGGGGAGCTGTATTTCTCACGTCAGTGGATACATCCGATAAAATTAAGGATGCTGATTATATTTCTGGATTGTTAAAGGAAATCATTGAAGAGGTTGGCAAGCAAAATGTAGTTCAGATCGTCACAGACAATGGGAGTGCATTTATAAAGGCTGGGAAGACTTTGATGTAGAGGTACAGAATCTACTGGACCCCTTGTGCTACCCATTATATTGATTTGATGCTCGAGGCAATCGCACAAAAGGCGTCTGTTTTGCAAGTTCTATCAGATGCTCGAACTGTCACAAACTTTATATACAGCCATAATTCGTTGTTAGCTAAGATGAGAGAGTTGTGTCAAGGGGACGTTGTGCGGCCAGGCCTTACATGATTTGACACGAATTACATTGTAGTAGACAGTATGCTCCGTCATAGATCGGGCTTGAGGGACCTATTTTCAAGAAATGATTGGAATGGCTATTCCTTGAGCCGTACTGTGTTAGGAATGAAGGTTGAGGATATAGTCTTGGCTAATGCGTTTTGGGACAGTTTAAGATCTTGCGGGCTATCTTGAATCCATTTATAGGGTGTTGAGAGTTGTTGATACAAATTCATGGCCTATGATGGGGTCCGTCTATGAGTCTATGTAGGTAATGAAAGAGCAAATTAAAGACGTTTCACCTAGTTCTTATAAATGAGTTCACAAGATCATTGATGAGCAATGGTTCAAGACTCTCGAGCATCCTCTTCATATTGCTGGTAAATGCTTCTTTATTGTTTGAAGCTGAATGCTAAAATATTTTTTATTTAACTTCAAATTTTTGTAAGACAATTCTTAATTGTCTTATTTTGGAAATATATGACAGCCTATTATTTAAATCCAAAGTACCTTACAGCCATAGACTGAGAGTTCGTGATGATTTATGTCAGGTTGTACATGAAGTGTATGAAAAATTGGATCCCAAGTCGAAAACAAAGGGGCAATTGGGAAACGAGGTAAAACTTACTATGTTTTCAAAGTAAAATTCCTAAATATTTTTTAAACTTGTATTCTTAACTTAGGTACTTAAAACATAACATGGATTCTATATTGTAGTTGTTGATGTTTAGAGATGCAATGGGGCCTTTCAGAAGGGAGTCTGCTTAAGCATCAAGAGCAAGAATGATGCCTTGTGAATATATAAATTTCAAAATTCAAATAATTCAAGTGATGATGTCCCAAACGGCTTAGAACTAAACATGGTTTAAAATATCTTATCTTATCCGTCGATACGGTTGATACGTATCTTGTATCCACTCTGTCGGCACGATACACAGGTGCATTATAGGATACGTTAATTTCTACATGGTATCTGTTGATACATATAATATATCAACTGTATCAATCAATACAGCTTATATGTTACAATTTATTGACCAATGCACTTGATACAACACTCACTCCTTTGTACGACTGCTATCCTTAACTCAAAAAACAAACCCCACTGAAGTAAAACCAATTTCGCTTAAAATCTTCTTAGTTGATTGACAACATCTATTTGGAGCTTAAAAGCACTTTTCCACTTCTTGCATGTTTTTTGAGGTATGCGAATAAGAATTTTTGTTTTCATTCTAAATCATACGCTTTATGTCTAAAGCATGTTTTGGAATCTTATTACATGGATCTATGGAATTCACTTGAAATCAAAAGATATAGCTGCTTATTCTTTAAGAAATATGCAAAGTTCTTAAAGATTTTGATAAATAATAAATTATCTTTTTTACAAAAAAACCTATTAAACAATATTGTTTGACCTAAAGTTTCTACATAAGATGAATCTAAGGCAGATATATCACCTTAATACATTAATCATAATGTTTGAAAAAATAACGTTTGGATATAAATAATTTAATGTTTTTAAATAAATGATTCAATAGTTTCTCTATTTTTTTTAAATAAAAATACGCAATGTCATCCTAGATTAGGTTTTATACTTGATTGATCATGTATTTTCGTATCTTAAAAACAAAATATCACCGTATGACAAATATTATGAATTAATAATTTAGTTAATATATATACACCATTCTATAAGATATGACTATTTCTTTTATGTTTTATTAGTTTATGTGATATATTAAGACTTTCCTTTACACTTATTGAAGTTTTTTTATGGTTTTCATGCGTCAGCGTGCTTAACGTTGGTTTCCACATTAATATATGTATTATATGTGTGGGTGTATCATATTAGAAACATATCAATTTATCATATTTTTAGCTCAACGTTACATAGAAGTGAGTCTTGTTTTATGTATCCACCATTTTCCTTGCGTATTCACTGTATCCATGATTTTTATAGTGTATCCATATGTATCGGATACATATCCCGATATGTATCATTTTTTGGGCCGACCGATACACTACCTCGATACGATATTTTAAACCATGGTACTAAATTATTAACAAATATGTTCTAAACTTCTACATTTTAATTAATAGACAAGTGGTGGCTGATATACGGGATGGATGCTCCTACCCATCATATTCAGCATGTGAGACGAATTGAAGCCCCTTTGCCTTGATACACATGAAGCAGAGACATAGACTGGCATATAAGAAGCTCCATAAACTCGTGTACTGTCACCACAACATGAAGCTAAGGCTGAAGCAAATGAAGACAGACAGAGGATATACAATACCCCAAGGCCACTTGGATTTGCTTAGTTTTACTAGGGATGAGGATGCGGAGAACCCACTTTATGAGTGGGTTAAGGCATCTGAGTTGGATGAACCAAATGGTCACCCTAATGCGGACATAACTAGAGCTGCCTCAGAGATGGGCATAGATGTTGATCATGCTATGGAGACAGAGGTGGGAGGATATAATAGTGGTGGAGACTCATTTGATAGAGCTATGCACATCACTCCGAGTTCGACTACACAGGGCCAGACACAGAGCCAGAGCCAAACAGAGAGTGAGGTTAGGAGAGAGACTACTTCGACTCATTCTGACTTAGATAATGACAGTGAGAGGAATGGTGGGGATGAGGATGAGGAGAGCAGAGGTGGGGATGATGACGATCGGAGGCTGGGGTTGCACCAGGGTCGGGTGGCAGCAATGCGGGTACTAGTCTTAAAGGGAGTCAGAGGCCTTTGAGTCCCTTCACTGTTGGGGCACACTTTGATCATACCACCCATGATATAGATTATGGTACTCCATCACAGCCAGATCCTAACTAGTACCAGTGTAAAGGCAAGAAGAGGATGGTCCCACAGGACCATGGTTCAAAATATCGTATCGAAGTAGCGTATTGGTCGGCTCGAAAACGGATACGTATTGAGTATCGACACGGATACGCTGGATACGCTGTAAAAATCATGGATACGATGGATACGCAAGAAAAATAATGGATACATAAACCAATACCTATTTTTATGCAAAGATAAGGTCAAAATATGCTAAATTAACATGTTTTTGATATAA
>JAUPMG010277070.1:0-18772 GCA_031762675.1 Pachysandra terminalis | reverse complement strand
TCTAATTCTCCTCTTTTCTGTTCACAACCGAATCCAACAGTGTTTGAGTTTATTTCAAACTCTAAACTAATAATTACTCTATGATCCCCCACTATATATCTTAGTTACAGAAAACCCCAAAAATAAAATTACTAATTTAATTCACCCCTTTAACCCCCAACTTCTAATTATTAACATAAAACCCCCTAATCTAATTTAGCACTTAAATTAGATACCATATAATTAATCTTTTATATGAATACTCTCCTTTAAATTAAGCTTACGAACATGTATTTAATTTAGTATTAATAATTGTAGAGGTGACTAAATAATATAATAATTATTAACGAGTTTGGGTTGCTACACCAAATTCGAGATATGGGATCTCGTGGATTCCAAGGAATCGACCTTTGGATCCACCGCGTGGATACAGATCGACAACCACAACATCAACCCTTACCTGGTTGAATCAGAGTCAAATTTAGAACCATATCCTAACTAAACCAAGTCGAGCTAATACTCACAAACAAGAAATAAAACCAAAAGATCTCAATTAAAATTACCGCCCTTCATTGGGTCAAACCAGTAAACAACATAATTAAAATAAAGTCATTCGTCTCTAAGATCAGCAGTGTCTCAAAACAACATCTCCAGCCAGCAAGGTTAGACGATCCGATCACCTGTAGATATAAGGATGAGTCGAAGCCTAGTAGAGTAATCCTACGAGACTACAATACCAACTTTGATGCATGCAAATCAACACAGTTCATTTTATGCATTTCAATTCATCACATACTACGACAATCATATGTAAATTAACATTCAGTCATACTATATCTCATATACTAACATGAATATTATAATCATCATGTAAACTAACCATTCACATGGAAAACCATATCATATTTAGTTACAACCAGTCAGTAATCCACAATTCCCATAGTCCCACTACGTTAAAGCTATTTACATGATCCTATCATGTTCGAGCAGATCCCACATGGTCCCACCAGGTTCTAAACAAAACAATACACATGTGTACACATTCTCCCACCATGTGACACAACAACAAATCATAATAGACACATAGTTTAACTATGATTCACAACAACCACTACATGATCCCACCAGGCTACGACCAATCAATCATATATCAACTTTCACATGGTCCAACCATGCTACGACCACAAACAACTACAAGGTCCCACCTTGCTACAACTAACAAACAATCACAAGGTTCCACCTTGCAACAACTAACAAACAATCACAAGGTCACACCTTGCTACAATCAATCAACCAATCACAAGGTCCCACCTTGCTATGACCTCAAACCACATATCATGCTTATAATCATTTTTAGGGACTTGTACCCACGGAGAAAGTCTCCTGTATCGTTCTTTTAGGGACTCGCATCCACGGTGGAAGCACACCCTTATCCACATGGTCCCACCATGCTACGGCCAAGTAACCACATCAACAAACACATAACAACTACCACCTCAACAAACACATAACCAATACCACATATCATTCACATAATTAATCTTTAGGGACTTGCACCCACGGAGGAAGTCTCCTGTTTCATTCCTTTAGGGACTCGCACCCACGGTAGAAGCACACCCTTATCCACATGGTCCCACCATGTTACGACCAAGTAATCACAATAACAATCACATTCATGTTCACAATCAATCATGTCCTAAACTATCACAGTCATTAAACCAAATGCGATGCAATGTAAAATATGTTGCAAGCATGGAATGAGATGAAGTTTAATGCAATTCAAGGTGTGACCAGGCTTATCCCAGTCACCTGTTCATTCAATCATACGACCATACAACCATCCTTTTAAGGACTTGCACCCACGGTATAAATATCAGTCTTCTTCCTTTAGAGATTTTCACTCAAGGTGGAATACACCCTTAGTTCACATTCCATTTTGGGACTTGCACCCACAGTGAGAGATCGCCTCTAATCGAGCTCTTCCTTTAAGGATTTTTGCCCACGATGTAATCACCCTTATGACACCTTTCCTTTAGGTACTTTCACCCATGGTGGAATCACCTTTCCATGCCTTGCCTTTAGGGACTTTCACCCACGGTGGAAGCTCACCTATTCACATCATAATCAAGTCATTCATTCACAATCACAATCACAATCAAGGATACTCCAGGTACTCTCAAGCAGTCATTCAAGTCAAGATCATCAATTTCAAACATAAGTTATATAGAAGTCAACCCAAGTCAAACCTTGGTCAACATTGGATACTAAAAGCACTAATCACCCAATCTAGACCTACACGACTAATTCTAGCCATACTAGTCTCGTATTGAGGTCCTAAGACCTTATCCAAAACCTTTGAGTTGATAACACCTCATATACCCATCCAAGCTGTCCAATAAACCTGAGTTTTGGACCTTCTCCTACACTTTTTATGATTCATCCAAATCTAGACCTTTTGCACATAAACCATCCATACAAGTATGTGCACAACTCAATGAGGATCACCCTCATAAAATTTGAGGTTCATTGGACGACGGTAGCTGCCGAGTGTCTTACCAAGGGTCTTGGTAGCTCTGCTGCCGAGGCTCGGTACCAGTTCCAGAGAACTCATCCTTTTTGGTGATTTCGGTAGCTAGTCGGTAGTTGCCGAATCTCCTACAGAGAGGCATGGAACTGCTACCGAAGCTCGGTAGCATGTCCAGAGAGCATGCCATTTTGGCTTATTTTGGTAGTTGCTCGGTAGCTGCCGAGACTGCTACCGAACGTAGAAATCTAGCCATTTTTTGGATTTCTTATAGGGCGTCGTGCATCTACTCAAACCAAGTGATTTCTAGCATGTTAATCACCACAAATCAGTTTCTAAAGTCGACACATAAATTCCAAACAACAAACATATAAAACTAGTTTAATTTTATAGATCTAAACAGATACTTAACAGATAATCAATCATAGATCTAAAAGTATAAATATGGATCTTAAGAATACACAAGAACACAGTGAACACAACAACACTCATGGATCATATAAAGCAATCATCATAACATCATTCCTAACATTTCTCCATATTTCTAACCAAACATGCTGAACATACAGATCATACAACCTTCCTATATGTATAGCATTGAAAACAAGCATAAAGGATGTTACAGTCAAAACGTTGGAATCCCTACCTCGTTTACATTCTCTTTCGTCTAGATCGATTTCAACAACTTGGCTCCCCCGGATATCCTTTTCCTTCTTCTTCTTCCTTCCAAAACCAGAATTCTGCAATCTCTTTTTCCTCTTTCTCTCCCTTTCGTTTGATCGTGTTAGATAGTGTTTCTCTCCCCCTTTTGTTTGATACGTGAGTTAGTGGGAGAACCATTATCCCTTTCTCTCTTTAATTCAAATCATGAAGTAAATGTCCAGAATGCCCTTACCTTGCTCATTGGGCTTATTCGACTAGCCCACCTGTCCAGTTAATTTTTTTGTGTTGGGTCCAAGCTCATTACACCTAATTCATATTAATAACACAATTAGTCATTAATTTATCATAATTACGCATAGGTCCAATCCAATCCTTTATATATCAATTAACTCCTAAGATTGGAGTTGGTCGATAGACGTCGGTACACCGACCAGCCCACCGAAAGAACTTGTTTTGATTATTTTTGATGTTTTGGAGGATGCAACTAGAGATACCCATGATATAAGTTGGAATTATAGAATAGAATCAATAGAAGACTCACCAACCTTGAGGCCCTTGGATATTGACCTTACCAAGCACTAACCTTTGGACTAAACCATACTGGGGTTGCGACTCCATGTAGTGATTGACAAAACATAGGCTACCACATTGAATGATTGTTATGATTATGGATGGATGCTTGTGATGATGTTCAGCGGATTGTTCGTGTGTATGGCGCACAGGTTGTTTCTGAAGGATGTTATCGCTGGCATTCTCACTGTGTGTGAAAAGGGTACTCGTGATGATGTTCAACAGATTGTTTGTGTGTATGGGCGCACGAGCAGTTTCCGAAGGATATTATCACTTGGATCCTACTGATACTTGGCCAATTGGTACGAGAAATTATGGGGCCTTTGTCCCCCACTCATGTCTTCTTGGACGGGGCCCATTCTGAGGCTGGCATGCTACGGACTGATGGAAGGTCGACCTGGCACACAAGATATCTTGTATTGATAGTGACAGTAAAGATTTTTTCAGCTTGTCCTAGTCAAACGGGCAACGACGGACAATGTATGTGAAGTTGATAGCTCGTTCGGGTCAACCGGGCCGCGACGGATTGAGATGTGAGATGGTTAGGGGAATTGAACCCTGTATAATCAAGGGGTGAACGTTATATGTTATGTGATTGGTCCTGGAGTGACCCATCCATGCATCGAGATGCATGAGGAAGAAACTGAGAAATAGCTTCGGGAATTGAGCCCAGTAGGTTGCAAATCCTAAAAAACCATAACGTACACGTGGGACTTATGAGAGTAGTATTCAGCTGTAGGTAAAATGAATACCCTGTAATAGTGATTACATGATATGAGAGTTTCATCCAGCTGTAGTAAAATGGATGCCAAGGTAACTTGGAACTGGCGGATCACCGGATAAGGACTGCATTAAATTGCATTCATGTTGTGTGTTGCATCACTTGTATTGAGCATTTTCAAATGCATTTACATTCTTTTCATTAATTGCTGAGTGTGTCTTTATATGTTTTATGAGTGATATCGACTGTTCAGTTATACCATATGATTTTGTGATGAGTATCATGACGTTGCTGTTATATTATTATGGAACGTGGGACTAATGTTATTCCATGAGGATGGATGACAGAGTTGGTTCTTATATGGGCATTCCAAGCTCACTGCAACATTTCATGTTGCAGGCTGAGGTGACCTGAGAGACGGTCATGGACTTTGACTTGGATTACTGATTTAGTTATCTCTTTCTGTTGGATTTGAATTGAAGTGATAAGATTAGACCAGTTTCAGTTTATTATATGTTTAATCAGGATTTAGGCTCTTCTGAAGCCATGATGATATAATTAACTTTACATATTTGGCCTCATTAGAACTCCCTTAGACCCCAATAAAATTATTTTAGACATTAAACATTTCGTAAATTTCGGTTAGCCGAGACCCAACCGACAACCAAATGAAATCCCACTTGTGATCTAATTTGTAATCCTAGACTTTGATCACCTGTATTATAGATGATCTACCATGTTTCTAGGTACTAGGAATGCCTATATTAAAATATGACCTCCTCTACCTAAGAGTTAACCTATTAAAACTTCCCAGAGCAGTATGATAATCTAAGATACATAAGGAAATAACCCCACAACAACTTTAATATTTTTATTTACATATTATATACATGCTCAAATTTTTTGTTTGAAATATAAGCTGTTATTATCATATAGTTAACATATATGTGTTTTTGATAACATTAAGGGATTAATTAGCATAAAGGACCATAGATTGTGTGAATACCTCATATTTGATTTGAATAAGAATTATTAGAGTTAATTAAATTATTTATGGCACTCTCATCATGCCTACATGTGACTATATGCTAAACTATGTGCATTTATACCATCTAGGATCATGAGAATGTGCTCATGTTTATGATGTTTTGAATATATATGCGTTTGATTAATCATTGTGTGTGCACTGTATTATTAAAGGATCTGAAATAATGAGCTGCATATTGACTACCCAACTTTGACAGCTTCCTTGATATCCTATTATTGGAGTACTTTGTACTTAGCCAATAAAGGATACTATCATGTGTAAGGACCCAAACCTAATAAATGTAATTCATAATTGCTGGGAATAATAATAAAAAATAGTAGGTGACCTAGTTGGGAGTTTTCAGGATTTACTAAGTGTAACTGATGGATATATAGAGCATTAGACCAGCTTCGAAACTATTATATCAAAAACTGGGGTTTGCTAGTTAGTTATATAACTTCTGTGGAATAGGGTGGAATTAAAATTGTATTTAATAATGAGAACATGTGTGCCCTGTGTAAAGTGGGATGGGGGAGGGGGAAAGTCTTCCTTAACTTTCTGCCATCCTCATTTCCCATATTAGTATGAACCTAGAAGAGAAACAAAACCCTAGCCGCCCCATGCGTTAAGAAAGAGAAGAAAGAAAGAGAAGAAAGGAAGAAGAAGAAGGAATGGAGGAGATGAAAGAAAGAAGAAGCAATTCAGATCTGGAACTCATTCCAAGGAGAAGATAAGTCTCATTTTCTGTATAATCCGAATAAGGTGTCATTGAGTATTCGATTTCATATGTTGTGTGTAAAATGATTATTGATCTTGTTTTGGGTTTGAATGCATTAAGATTTGTTTGTTTTAATCTATTTGTGAATGATTTGCATGTACCCAATTGATTTGTGTGCCTCATGAAGTATTATATCCGTTTTCTTGACTTTTGGGAAACCCTAGAATGGATCTGGGATCCACATCCCGAGATCCATCGGCGAGCACCGGCACACCCGTGGCCCTGCTGACCAGAAACCTAGAAAATAACAGTTGCCTCCATCGACAGGCACCGGTGAGCCTGCCGATAGGGGCCAATTTCATGTTGAAAACACCCCACCGGTACACCAGTGAGTCCACCGGTGGAGGTACAACCAGTGTATACTGAGCCTTGAATTGAGGTTTGATCAGTTTTGCTTGGAAGTTGGTCCCACCATTGTGAGACATCATAATTGGAGTCAATGTATGACTAGAAGGCTTTGGCCTACCTATAGAAGAATCACCCTTGAGTTTCATATTGAAGTGGTTTGGTTGGGGTTACACCATGTGTTAAAGAAATGGTCTCAGTGAGTTAAAGTGTGGTCGGATGGCTCAAGCCTACCTGCAAGGAACCACCTTTAATTCCCATGGTATACCCTACGCCATTGATTAGTTTGTTAACTTGACCATACTTGGATTTGCATTCATCATACACTTAGCAATTGATATAGATTTGGTGGGGATTGATGTGGTTTTGTGCCATCGATTGAATGTTTGGTTTGCAGACACAAGTTTGATCTGGGGTATCAACTTGATGTTCCATGATACTTGGTACCCATCATTCATCCTTGGACTTGACCAGTTTATGGTATTTGGACACCCTAGACTGGTAATTTGGATTGTGAACTGGTTGTACTTGTGTTGAAACATCTGGGAAACTCACGATGGCATCCAATCGGATTATCCACGTGTGTGGGTGCATCGAAAGTTTCCTTTGATGACTATCATTTGGTTCTTAGTTAATAATGCATTCATGCTTGGCTTATGTGATTGTTATGTGAGCCCGAGAGGTGGTATATTTGGTGGGTGGAATATCTTAAGTGCGATACACTCTAAATTAGCATTTGTGGTTGGATCTCCTTAAGTAGACTATGCTCATAAAATATCAACATGGTGACCTTCGTACCATGGGTTAGCGCCCGAAACGAAGAGGGGGCATCCTGCTATTCCTGGTGACCTATGTCCCGAAATTGTTTTTAATTTGGATTAGAAGGTATAACAAGGGGCACTTAACTGATTACATGAGCTTAGTTCATAATACTTCATATCATATTTGCATTCCTTGTTTGAGCAATCATTGTAGATCATGTGAATGTCATCATATCATACATATCATTTATCATCTTGTAATTCATTATTCTTAGATTTGGTTTATCCTATGTAATTAAGTTCGATTGATTTTAAGTTTTACTTGCTTAACAATATCTTTTTAGGATGGATGACAGATATGGTCTTATTGGGAATTCCAGGCTCACGTGACTTTGATGTTGCAGGTTGAGATTGAATGGGAACCGATAGGGACTTGACGTTGATCCGCTTCGAGACAACAGTTCTTTCCTAATTGGTGATGTTGGGATATAATTGTAGTATATTTTATTATAATATTTGGTTGTAATTTTTGTATTAGAATATTTGCACTCGTGACTCTCCTAAAATCACAAGAGATTTTGTAATCTTATGAATATTTATTTCACTGCCTTCCTCGCACTGAATAATTAATGAAAGTGATGCTTGTTGCTTTTATTACTCGTGGTTTGATATGGAAATCCGCGTTCCATGTTTGGAACCCGAGGTCACGTATCGAGATCCGTGCCTCCCGCATAGGGTTCTGAGCTACTGGTTTGGAGGCGTGACAGATTGGTATCTAAGCATAACGTTTATTCAGACCTGAAGCCTTTCGACAACGTTTCAGCTTAGGTCATACTTGAGTTGTCTAAGTCTGCTTGAGTTGGATTGGGATTAGAATGTTAGGGAATCTAAGGATCTATTAGGAATACGAAATAGGAAGGATGTAAGAGTCAGAAATAGGAAGAATGGCTGATTTATAGATAATAGAGTTGTTTGTGAGGATAGCAAGACAGTATATTTGTAGGTTGAATAGAATATTAAATGGTTAGATATGTGAGGATGAGAAGGATTGTTGATTGTTGTTTGTACAACTTAAGGTATCCATTCCAGAAGATCATTGAAGGATGGTTGGCCACCATTTTTGAAGGTCTTGGGAATGAACTTTAAGGTTGTAAGATGTGCTATTTGGTGAGTGCACTGGGTTGGGAGGTCCTAAGGGATTTGACCACCAAGAACTCACATTGTTGTGAATGCCAAGACTTATGTATATATGTCAAATCCTAACACTGGCCAAGTACCTTCATGAATATAAGAGACAATGTAGTTTCAAATACATTTAGCCCTATAATTTATGTGAAAGAAGGTGTGTTACTATAAGTATGAAGAATTAATAAAAGACATTACGTATTTATTTATGAGGGACTATTCCCAAGTTTGATTGCTGAGTGATTGATAATAACTTGGACTAGATAGAAGTAATTAAAAGGAAGAAAATAGTATGGAACCCTTAGTATGGATTAACATGAAATTTAGCTATGATTTGGTCAAGTACAAGTCCAGTAAAGTAACTACAAATTTTTAATCTGAGGTGTAGACCTAGTCCAGATGGCAAATGGAATTGGAAATAAATTATTTTGGATGAGAATTAATCATTTTTGGATGTGATAATTTTGAAATTAAATAATAAAAGAAAAATATTAAATTAAGTAATTAAAAAGAATTAAAAAATAGTAATTTTGAAATTTTTGAGGGCATCAAAACCCAGTACCCATCGGTACACCGGTGGTGCGGGGGTTCCGAACTCGCAAAGGCCAAAAACCTTTTTTAAGTTGGATTTTCTCATTATTTTCTTCCCAAACCCAAAATCCTCTTCCTCTTTTCTTCTATTGAGCCTCCTAGAACCCTTGTTGAGCCCTAAATCCCTTTCCCTTGCAAACCCTAGCCTCCTTGATCATTTTCCCCAAATCTCACAATGCCTAGGATCAAGACAACCGGCAACCCAAATCCTTTGAAGAGGACTAGAGCCGCGACTGAGAAGGCAAGGAGAGATGGTGCTAGCTCATCCCAACCACCACCAGAGCCTACATGCGAAGATAGCGAAGAACCCACCGACGGGGATGAGATAACAGACTCAGAACCTAGAATCTAGGGCATAAGCTCCTCGGTAACCATCGGAGATCGAGAACGCTATTACTCACACGTTCTTCAACCGGCAAGTCAATATAGAGAGGTCGACGAAGATTGAGCATGTTCAATCCTACGGAGTGGTCGACATCTTAGTGGGTACGGGATGGCTACCCATCTTGTACTGGGGCGGGACTGCCTTCCCGGCCATGGCACAGTTCATGTAAGCCTCCATGACTTCATGCAATGAGCGAGGTATGTTTACTAATTTCAAGATCGACGACAAGCCCCACTGTTTGAATTATCTTTGTAGCTATGATCATGGGTTTAGCCATGAACCCAAATATGGTTTACGTACTGGATTTGGAGATCGACGGATGGGATGTAGCGACCCGTAGACTATGCAGAGATCTAGTTCCGCGGAGGGATGGCAATGCTCTTCCAGCAACTACCATGTTGTCCCTATACCGTATCCTTCACAATTTCTTTATTTACAGCATTTACCCTAGATCGAGGAATACCATCGACCTCGCTTCTTGCATGGTTCAAACCTTGAACCAGTTAGCACTTGGGCAGAAGCCTTGCTTACCAAGTTTGATCATGCAACACATCATTCGGTTGATCAAGAATCCAAAGAAGAAGAACCAGTTACCCTTCGCTTGCCTGATGACGGCTTTGCCAAGGAAGTAGGGACTTTAGATGCCATCCCTGAGGAATGAGGAGAAGGTGCACCCGTTCTCTAACGTCAGAATCACCGCGATGGGGATTAGGCCACCTCTGCTTGAGGATACTAGGAGAGGGAGAGAGAGAGAGACCTCAGCAGGATGCACCACCACCACAACTAGAGGGTCCATCAGCACCCCAGCACGAGGCGTCCCCATCAGCTCCAACAGCTTGATTTTTGGTCCCATACTACGCTAGGAGGGACAGTTCCTTGGAGGCCAGGCTATAGGCACTGGAGAGGACTTCGAACTTGCAGATGACCATAGAGGAGATCTGGACCGAGGTCCAAGAGTTCCTTGGAGGCTAGGCTACAGGCACTGAAGAGGACTTTCGAACTTGCAGAGGACCATAGAGGAGATCAGGACCGAGGTCCAAGAGCACCAGTCTGTGTGGGAGAGGCAACGAAAAAGATTATGGGCTACCTTCATGAGATAGCCACCTCGTGTTGCAGAGCCGACGATGCGATTCCACCACCACCACGCGTACCACCACCTGTGCCGGAGCTGCAGATGGCTAGTACAGAGGAGCTAAATTCATCGGATAAGGGTGCTTACAATCAATCAATCCTAATTACATTGTACATAACACATCCTACCATAGAAATCTTTATTCATATCAATCCATGGTCTGTACTGAAGTTACAATCATCATTTTAGGCATAGGGTCACAACCCCAAGCCAAATGGTCATGTCCGTATGTCACTAGGTTTAGTCCCCAAAGCAATGTCCACAAAAAAAGAGTAGGGGGTTCATCGGTACCCTCACCGGTGTACCGGTGGGTGCCGATGGCCCTATTATAACTAGAAATCCTTCCCTATCGGTACCCTCACCGGTGTACCGGTGGGTACCGACGGTTCCTTCTTGTATGTTAGTTCTAGGTTTGTGAACCCTAGATCTTTAGCATCCAATTCAATTTACATCTATCCTAGAGATCATTAGGCATCAAGATTACAATCATATGCTAATCAAATCATATCCAATCAATTCCATTATCATTACATCAAGTCTAATATGGATCAATTCACATAAACAGATTTAAATATGGAAATCTATCATAATAGCATACTAGATCTACCTACCATGATTCAAATACCTATATTAACATACTAGATCTACCTAGCATGAATATAACAACTATCTTGACATAACGAATCTAATTAGCATGATTAACACATCTGTTAACATGGAATCATACAATAATGAAATCAAGTCTTAGGACATCTCATAACATATACAATTCTGGGAATCCATCATATCAGATCTACAATCATTATCGAATACATATAATTCATGGAAATTTTAGTATAATGAAATTGTATTTCTAGAAATCATTCAGGGCATGGAAATCATGAGATTAAACATACAAACGACCGCAAAATCCCAAGAGAAATATACAGGAACTGCAACTTACATCCTACGCTAGATCCGATGCCTGATTTTACGTATTCTTCCCCAATTGCCTCTTCTTCTTCTTCCTCCCATTTCGGATAAGCCATAACTCTCTCTCTCTCTCTCTCTCTCTCTCTCAGATTTTCAATCTTCTCAAATCTCTCCAAAGCGTCAAAGCCCTAATCTCTTCTCTCAATCTTTCTCAGATCTCTTTCTTTCTTTCTTCTCTCAAAACCAATTCTCTCTCCTCAATCCTGTACACGATCTCCCCATTATTCTTCTCTTTGTATTTTTTTTCCAATCTTTTCCTTCTAATTCCAATCGTACAAGCCTATCTCCCCAATCCCAATTCAATTTGAAACTAACTCTTCTATATCCTTTAATCTCACTAACCAATCAGAAACCTTCTAATCCTATTCTAACTAATCTCAATTCTTTCCAATCCTAATCCAACTCTAATAGGAACTCTAATTCCCATCTAGAATAATTATTAACATGTGCTGAGTTACTAAAGTATCCCTAGCTTCTAATTAGGTCCAATTCGATTACTCCGCTTAAGCTCATTATACTATTAATCAATTTACTAAACCAGCCCAACAATCTAACTAATGCTCCATACAACCAAGATATGTCCAGCCCAAATTAAACTTAAATAACTATAGTACACTCCCCCAAGCTATTCTTTAATTATAAATTGATCCTTAACTCAAACAATTATATTACTAGTCAGTCCTCAATGTTCTATTTATCTTAGAAAGCCGAGGTTTTGATATAATTACCCTACGACTGAATGGAAGTGTTCTAAATCAATGGAAGTATGTACTAGCAAGTTGAGATATCCGATTTAGGTTCGTTAGTTGAGTAATTGTTGTTGATCAAGGGATTTACACCGTACTGATTTTGGGGTCGAAATCCTTTTAAGGGGGGTAGGTTGTAAGGACACGAACGTAATAAATTTAATTCATAATTGCTGGGAATAATAATAATAATAAATAGTAAGTGACTTAGTTGTGTATTTTCAGGATTTACTAAGGGTAACTAATGGATAAATAGAGCATTAGGCCAGCTTTAAAACTATTATATCAAAAACTGGGCTTTGTTGGTAATTATATAACTTGGGAGTTGGTTCCACCATAGTGAGACATCATAATTGGAGTCAATGTATGACTAGAAGGCTCTGTCCTACCTCTAAAAGAATCACCCTTGAGTTTCATATTGAAGTGGTTGGGCTGGGGTTACACCATGTGTTTGAGAAATGGTCTTGATAAGTGAAAGTGTGGTCGGATGGCTCTAGCCTACCTGTGGGGAACCACCTTTGAATCCCATGGTATACCCTACACCATTGATTAGTTTGTTGACTTGACCATACTTGGATTTGCATTCATCATACGCTTAGCAATTGAAATAGATTTGGTGGGGATTGATGTGGTTTTGTGCCATCGATTGAGTGTTTGGTTTGCAGACACAAGTTTGATTAGGGGTATCAACTTGATGTTCCATGACACTTGGTACCCATCATTCACCCTTGGACTTGACCACTCTGTGGTATTTGGACACTCAAGACTGGTAATTTTGATTGTGAGCTGGTTGTATTTGTATTGAAACATCTGGGAAACTCAAAATGGCATCCAATCGGATTATCCGGGTGTATGGTGTCACGCCTCAGATCCCGTGACTCACATCCCTAGGTGGGAAGGCACGGATCACGAAGTGCAACCTTCGGGGTCCATTTCTGGACCGCGGATTTTCATATTGAACAAGGCATGAGAAAACCCTCAATTTAATTCATAATAAGTCAGAGTAACAAAAGCGGAAATAATTACTAACTATTACGTTAGAGTATTCAACCTAATAACATCAAAGGCTTCAAAAGAGTCGTACATCCTACCAAAGTTAACATAATGTCTGAATCAAAAGTGAAATCTAAAGTTCATCTGTAATATGTATCACACATCCAAGTCTCCTCGTCTGTAAGTACTACATCACCCTGCAGTCATGAAAAACTACATGAGTATGGAATACTCAGCAAGCATGATCCAATTAACATACAATGATAATATGATTATAAAATCATCCGATTAACCCATAATATGAATAACAATATAAACCCAGATATGATATAATATGATATGATGAATATGAATGTGAAATGCAATGCTCTAAGATTCTCATCCAATGAAAACCATATGATATGCAAGTAATGCACCTATGACCAGATGTCGTGCTAAGTGTCCTCAGGTATGTGTTCCAAAAACAACCGGCAAGCCCCTCTCGCTGATCCCGGCGCTAACCCATGGTTCAACGACCATCATCTCTACTCTTTTGTAGGACTTTCAACCTACGGGAATGGGCAACCCAAACATCTTTCCTTCTAAGGAACACCTAACCTTTCAACAATCATAGCATGAATGCCTATCCTAAGGAATCCAAATGATGTAATCCCGTGAAAGCTTCTTAGGCGCCCATACACGCAAGTAATCCAATGGAAGACCTCATAAGCATTCCTATGATGCTTTGGATATACAAATGATATGTTCTCGTGAAATCAACTTACGCGCCCATACACGCAAGTAATCCAATGGAAGACATTATACGTATTCCCATTCACAACTCCAGTCATTACATAAGCATTCTGGTCATACCTCCACCTCACAGGTGGGTAATCCATCCCCATCCATATGTGGGAAATCCATCCACATAAGTGGGATATCCATTCACTATGATAAGTGGGAAATCGCATCCACTAAATAAAAGTGGGTAATCACAACTCTCAGTGTACTTGAGGAATGGTTACAATCTGATTCACATATATGTTATGTATATAATATAGGGTCGATTATGTTAAATCTGTGTTCTGTAAAACTGCACTCGATCCCATAGGACCTGCACTCGATCGTACTAGCGCTCGATCGCACTACGCTCGATCGCATTGCACTCGATCGCACATTCCCAGAAACAGTGTTCTGGGTTATAATTCTATTTCGACCTACAGTCACTAGTGTGGCCATATCTTTTTAAATACACATCGGAATCGCCTCAAACTTGTATTGGCATCTTCCTAATGAATAGGAGAATCTAAATAAAATATAAAATATAAAATAAATTATAATTGTTTTTTACATGTGTTCTATAATCGATAGTTTTGATTGGCATATGCTCTATAATTTTCTAGAATACAAGAAAGGTATTTTATGCATCCAATTCACATACGAAATTACTTAAATACATGCTAACATTGAAAACACAACCATAGATGATCATAATCGTCAAAATATTCATGTATTTCATAACATCAAACTAATTTTAGAAAAAATCTAACATAAACAGTCCAGTTTCTAATATCACTATGTTATCCATTTTCTAAAAATTCTACTATTCAAAAATCATGGAAATCAACATATAAATTTGATAAATCATTTTCATAGAACAAATCAATAGTAAACTAATTAAATTTAACCATATAATCATTGTAGAAGGCCGGATAAGCTAGTTACCAGGTACTTTCTCAGATTTTCTTGAATCAGTCTTCTTTCTTCCTTCTTCCTTCTGCCTTATCAATCTTCTTGCTTCCTTCTTTCTTGTCTGCAGAAACCACTCAAAGGACTCAGCTGTACTCTCCTAGCCATTCCCTTTGTGTTTTTAAGACAAAGGTTGTCTCTTCCTTTTCCCAAGTCAATAGTTAATAGGGTAGTTTAATTTACCTTGTTTAGCTAAATTAGTTAGTCCACTAACCGAAGCAAATCTTACTGACTAAGTTTCAGCTAATGGAAGGAAGTTTGTTGTTCACGATTTGGCTAATGGATTAAATTTTCTAAATTTCAGTTATTACCCCTTTGTAAAGGTAATAACACATTAGCCCCTAAGCCAACATAAGATAATTATAAATATACCCCTATACTTGTATTAATTCATTTATAAACTAGAAAATTAAATATTTATTTTTTTATTGTTATTTTTTTCTTTTTTTTAAAGGTCCGAGTCATTACATATGGGCGCATGGATAGTTTCTGTTGATGACTATCATTTGGTTCTTAGTTAATAATGCATTCATGCTAGGCTTATGTGATTGTTAAGTGAGTCCAGGAAGTGGTATATTTGGTAGGTGGAATACCTTGAGTGTGATACACTCTAAATTAGCATTTGTGGTTAAAATTCCTTGGGTAGACTATGCTCATAAAATAGCAACAAGGTGACCTTCATACCATGGGTTAGTACCCGGAACGAAGAGGGGGGCATCCAGCTGTTCCTGGTGACCTATGTCTCGAAATTGTTTTGAATTTGGATTAGAAGTTGCAATGAGGGGGTACGTAACTGATTACATGAGCTTAGTTCATCATACTTCATATCATATTTGCATTCCTTGTTTGAGCATATAATTGTAGATCATGTGAATGTCATCATATCATACATATCATTTATCATCCTGTAATTCATTATTGTTAGATTTGGTTTATCCCGTGTAATTAAATTCGAATGATTTCGAGTTTTATTTGCTTAACGGTATCTTATGGGGATGGACGACAGATATGGCCTTACTGGACTTTCCAAGCTCATGTGACTTTTATGTTGCAGGTTGAGGTGGAATGGGAACCGATAAGGACTTGATGCTGATCCGCTTCGAGACAACATTTCTTTCATAGTTGGTGATGTTGGGGTATAACTGTAGTATATTTTGTTTTAGTGTTTAGTTGTAATTATTGTATTAGAATATTTTTACTTGTGACTCTCCTGAAGTCAGAAGAGATCATGTAATCTTATGAAATTTTATTTCCTTGACTTCCACACATGGAATAATTATTGAAAGTAATGCTTGTTGCTTTTATTACTTGTGGTTTGATATGGCAATCTGCATTCCATGTTTTTAACCCGAAGGTTGTGCCTCTAGATCCGTGTCTCCTGCATAGGGATCTGAGCTACTGGTCTTGGGGCATGACATCATGACTCATGATATAGCTTTGGCCAATGCTTATCCTTTGTGATTAAGCCACCCAAGGTGAGGGAGTACCCCAAGAGACTTGTGGTAAGATGATAGGTGAGGGGGTGCACTTCCAATATTCCGAATCATAAGAGTCACTTCTGTTAGTATTTGGATATTGTATGACTCACTGAGGATAGTTCACATTAGTGAAACCTTGGATATGTTCCCGTGATTGAAAATAAGGTGAGGGGATTGTGCCCTCTAGGTCGATGTCCCTTAGAACTATGATGCACACATAAAATAATCCATTATCACATTGCCATGATTTGGGGAATGAATTCACATTGGTGGGACATTCTTGGATATGAGATTAGATCTATTGTGGTACATACACTATTCGAATGCCAAACAACATATATATGCATTACATGTGATTGTTGATATTGTAGTTGTTATCTTGTGTATGATGCACTTGATATAATTATTCATATAGATTTAGGCATTGTAGACATAAAAATATGACCATGGATATCCTCAGGATACAAACCAAGTGAAATAATAATCATTGATTGTTGCTGTCCGCATATCATTATTATCATATAGTTTCCAGATTTATCATTATTCTTATTATAATCATTATTATTATATATTTTCTTGTAACATTGGGATATGGTGTGTATAATTTTACTTCCTTTCATACAATACAAAATACCTGGTTTTTACCAGCGGTTAACAACCGCCGGTATATATTACGTAACTGCCGGTGAATCCTACCTCTGCGGTTTAATTAACCGCTAAGAAATCCCCCGTTGTGGTAGGTATTCTCGGCACTCTACATGGCGGTTCTATTAAACTGCCGACAAATGCTTATGTTTAGCCAGTGGTTATATTATACCGCCAACTTAAACCCCCCATTTTTCGGCGGTTATACACCGCTGCGAGAACAATTTCTAAGGCGGCGGGTTAATATACCCGCCGACAAATGGTAGGTTTAAGGCGGCAGTTGTATAACACCGCCGTCCTAGGGCCACCATTGTCGGTGGTTTAAACCGCCAACAATATGTGATATATAGGTCGGCGGTTGTATAAAACCGCTGGAGTATACTACTAATTACCGGCGGTTATACAGAACCGCCGGTAATAGTCTGTTTTTGTTAAGCATTTCCTTATTTCTACAAGATTACGAACCTGTAAATAAACCTGTATAAGAACAAACACTATAATTCAAGTCTATTAAACCTAAAAGTAAACCTGTACAAGCACAAACACGTACCATTCAAGTCAATAAACCTATACATAGAGCAATTAAACACTACAATTCTAGTCTCCATATTAAACCTACAAGTAAACCTGTACACAAACAATCGGGATGGGGTATGTCCCATCCCCATCTAGCAGACCCGCCCAGGATGCTCGGGTTCGATGACCTGAGAGAATACGTCATCACGGGCCGTGCTGTCCTGTGAGCCTTCCAGAAGCTGCTCTCTCAATTCTCGCATTTCACTCTGCATTCAAAAGAGAATATATAAGGAACACATATTAGATTTAAGGATGCTTTTCTCCATGTGGCAAATATTAATGAATTAACATATTTAGGAAAATAGGGTCATGTGTGGAGGTATACATGAATAAGGGATATATGTGATTGCACTGTGCACATTACTGAAGATCTCAAGAAAAGAAAAATTAACTTACGTGTAGCATAGATTGTTGGTTAGTAATTGTAAAGCATCTGTAGAGAATTTGTTCTCATCCCACAAAACATGACAATGTGTGGGCTGGCTAGTTCCCTATATATATCAGTTCAGCAGTAGTAGGATTTTTCTATATTTTATAGTGAAGCCAAATAAAATGTAAGTAGATTATGTGAAGAGTATTGTAAACAAGTGACTACAGAAGAGCAAGATATACCTGGTTTCCCTGCAGGCATACAATGAAGGTCAAGGAACCGGGTCGGGCAGTGTAATCCAACATGTTAAACACCATTAGCTTCCACAAGTTAACCTCCTACATAAGACAACACCTCAATATAAGTAAGGCTTAAAAGAAGCAAGTAGTGAGGATGTTCAACACAAAAGTAAGAAAATACTATTTACATGAGATGAAATTAAACTTGAGACAACTCTAGCAAACCAGATATTAATGCAATGTAATGTCAACTAACAAAAATTTGACATTGGAAATATTTTTCATAGAATCTCAATTGCTCTACAAACCCAATGTGGTTTCTGAAGACAAATTTAAGGGGATTCTTGTTCAAAATACATCAACA
>JAUPMG010277060.1:0-18773 GCA_031762675.1 Pachysandra terminalis | reverse complement strand
TGCATATAGAGTTAGGCATGGTCAGAGTGAGATTGATAAAAGGACTGATATTACCAAAGTGAGGTTGGGAGAGAACTACATATCCATTGCATTATTGATTGCTGAACTGTACACTTGCACTTATAGTACTTATATATGTATATTAAAACTCATAATATTCTGATATGAGTAATTACCTTGTATTATAAGGTTTACTCATCCGAGAATAAGAAAATTAGCCATGGTTTAAAGCAAAGGGTACCCTCTCTAAATGCTATGGGTGGGTGTGAATCATTAAAACATTGGTACCCCATCTATTGTGTAAAGTCCCAAGGCTTAAGAGGGAGTACTCTTGTCTTAAATATTTTAAGCCTAGGGTACCCTGTGCACTTTTAAAATACACAGGGTACCGAAGGCTTAAACTGGGGTACCCTAGGCTTAATAATGCACAGGTTACTCTTGGCTTAAAAATTAAACCAAGGGTACCCCCTCTAAAGCCTATGGGTACCCTGTGTATCATTAAACCATAGGTACCCAAGGTTTAAAGCTTAATAATGCACAGGATACCCTTCGCATAATAATTAAGTCGAGGATACCCTTTATTTAGCCTTGGGTACCCTTTAACATCCAAGTCTACAAGGTTTGGTCATACATTGCTTAAAGAATCTAGAAATCAATAGTTATAAATGTAGGTTCAAATAATACCGATTGTTTAATGTTGAAGATCGTTCTTAATGATGTATACTCTCTTCTCTAAAGAAAAATATGAAGATGAGAATGAGTTGGATAGATACTCATCTCTTCTCTAAAGAAAAATAAGAAGCTGGATACTCTCTTCTTTAAAGAAAAATATGACGATGAGTGAATTGGAAAAAGCGGAAAAACGATGAAAAATGTTACGTGCAAAACAATAAAATGAAAACGCTATTAACAGCGTTAGTTTTTTGTTTGAATAACCCATCGGTACCCTTTAACTTGGGTACCCAATATCTTTTGCCATAGGTGCCACTTTAGTATGCACGTGGCAGCAATCCAACGGTGCTGTATAGATTGTTGCATGTCTTAAGCTGTAGAGGATGCGAGCCCGTTAGAGAAAACACGAGTTGCTTTGGGTCAAGCAAAGTTTAAAATTCAAGATAGGATAATTATGTAAAGATAAACTGTCAATCTATTTAAAATATTATAAGCTTAAAATATAAAATATGCTTTCATAAGTAGTATGATTAGAAATTATGTAATAGCATAATATCTTCTTAGAAAAAATAAATAAATGCACTAGGTAGGGAATGCTCGGTTGAGATCGGGCCAATCTAACATCAACCCGAGCCTACCTTAAATTGTAGCATGCCCGGGCTCTTCGGGCTGTATATCCTTGCCCAAGTCCGCCCGAACGTAGGGTTAGGATGGTCAAATCAGGCGGGTCACCCGACCCATTACCACCCCTACATGTCTGACATGTTGGGTAAAACGGCAATAACAGAGAAATTTTAATATATGGATTTGGGGCCTTAAATTCCAACCTAGCTCAACCTTAGGCTAATTATCGCTGCCCAAGCCCGCCCAAACATAGGACCCGGTTGGTCAGGTCATCCGGCCCAGTCGAGTGAATAAAAGTGAGATCAAATTAAGTGGGCTTTCTCTAAAAACTAGGAAATAGGGGAAAAAAGTTAAGTTCAAATTAAGAGTATTTTATGGGCTCAGATCGTCTGCATGGAGAATCGTCCGCCAGAGATGTGATTGATTCATTCTCTTTAAAAATTTCAACTTCCTAAAATTGTTAAATTTTATTTTAAGGGAGAACTTGTTAAAATTTTAACCATTAAATTTTTTTTCCAGGTAAAGTGCACCAATCACAATGCTTATGATCAAAACCGAAGGAGAAATTAGTTCATAGAATAGAGAAACTAACATGGTTAACATTAAAATAACACAGAGGAGATGAAGTGTATGTCACTTTCTGACAACTAATAAAGCTGGCTTCTTCTATTTAATGGATGAAGATGCAGTAATAGAAAATTGTATTTTCCTTTACTTGTGATGCATCTTACCATTAAAAGCAGAATATTAATAAATTTTCTAGGAACACAAAGTAAAAAGAAATTGCAAAGGTCTAGTTGAAAAACTGAAACTAGTGCTATCTTGAATTGAAGACAAAACTTTGTAATAGCAAGTGTAGGGATGTTTCCTGTTGTTCTCTGTTTCATTACAATGATTTGCATGTGACAAATATGAATCTAATACTATATATAACTAGAATACCCAATAATAATAAAAAAAACAAATTCAAAGATTAGTTTTATCCATTAGTGTTCAAAGGTATTGTGGGTAGTTTTGTGAATAGTCACCAAGAGTAGTAATACTAACTGACGGGAACCTAAATCAACGAGTGATCGTATCCCGTCTCTAGAAGAATTGAAGAGTAAGATTAAGTGACCGTCTCGCACGGGTCGAACCAGGCTAAGGAAAATAGCGGGCCAAGGTGATAGAGATTCTCCAACCCGTAGGGTTCTAATTGAGATTATGACTAATACCAAAGCAGGAATCAAGTCAGACGTAGTTCAAGGTCTGGTAATTTTGGCAGAGGTCTCATCCTTTGTGATTTCTCCTCTCCTCTTTCATCCTCTGTTTCCAGGAAAGTAAGCCTCTATTTATAGAGTTTTGGAGAAACGTGAACTGCAATTAGAGTTCCCAACTGCCGTTTTTGACGATGGTTAAAACGTTCACCTGGGGTAGTACGCATTATATACCCCAGTCTCTTAGGTGGACCAATCACAAGTCGTTTTGATGAATTACAGGTTTGCCACTGAAAACCGTGACACGACATATAGCTCATGACATGCCAAGAGATTGGTGAGTCCCCCTGTATGTCATGCTCATGACGCCTCGATATGGGCGTTGGCGATCAATAGATATTCATGGTAATAAAAGTTGTTTAGCCTAGGCGTAATTGAGACTGTCTAGTCTTGACGCCATCGAGGCTACTAGTCTTACTACTTTTGAGGTTCTCGAACCTTAGTACTTTCGAGACTGCATGACCTTCTACGTCATCGAGGTTCCCTCTAGACAGAGGCATTCCTTCTACGTCGTCGAGGCTCCCTCTAGATAGAGGTAGTATCGCCTTCAACGTCGTCGAGCCTCGCTCTAGACGGAGGTAGTATTGCCTTCAATGTCGTCGAGCATCGCTTTAGACGGAGGTAGTATGGCCTTCAACGTCGTCGAGCCTCGCTTTAGACGGAGGTAGAATTTTCTTCAACGTCATCGAGCATCTCTCTAGACAGAGGTAGTATTGCCTTCAACGTCGTCGAGCCTCGCTCTATAAGGAGGTAGTATCTCTACGACTTCATTGATCCTCGCTCTACACAGAGGTGGTATTGCCTTCAACGTCATCGAGCCTTGCTCTAGACGGAGGTAGTATTGCCTTCAACGTTGTCGAGCATTGCTCTAGACGCACTAAAAAAAAGGGCTTTCTACTGGCAGATTTTAACGGTGGTCTAATATAGATCGCCGTTAAGGTTGTTATCTCTGCGGTTTTTATCAGACCGTTGAGAAGCACCCACGAAATTGACCTTTTCTAGGCGATTTTTTCAGGACCGCCTAAAAATACCCCGGTTGCGGGCAAATTCCCATTCACGCGAAACTATTCCCGGGTTGAAAATGAAGCCTTTCTTGGTGGTCTTATTAGGCCCGCTGCTAAAAGGGGTATTTGTCGGTAGTCGTGCCAGGACTGCCGACAAATCAATCCCCTGTGAAATTGACCCTTTCTCGGCGATCCTAGTAGGACAGCCGACATGTACCCCTCCTATTCGCAGGCTGCTGCACGGGAAATTTCCCTATCGCGCGAAGAGTTGAAATTAACCCTTTCTCGGCAGTCCTAAAGAGACTGTCGACAAATACCCCTTTTCACGGCGGCCCTCTTAGGACCACCGAGAAATCTCCCATTCGCAGGTTACTTGCGCGAAGGGTTAAAATTAACCCTTTTTTGGCGGTCCTAAAGAGACCACCGACAAATACCCCTTTTCACGGCGGTCCTAGGAGGACCGCCGAGAAATCTCCTATTTGCGAGCTGCTGCACAGGAAATTTCTCGCTCGCGCAAAGAGTTAAAATTAATCCTTTCTTAGCGGTCCTGATTAGACCACCGAGCAAAGAGGCCTCTCTCAACGATCTATATGGGCCGTCGACAAACATCCTATATTTTACTATAAAAAATGTTAGGTTTCCCTTCTTCCTCTCGATAGAGATGCTTCCTCTCTCCCTCGACTGCCCCCTCTCCCTGCAACCCTCTCTCTCGGCAGCCCCCTCTCCCTTCTCTGTTCTCCCCTTCTTTCTCTCTCATTCTCGGCTTCCCCCTCTCCCTGCATCTCTCTCTCTTGGTTGCCCTTCATCTCCCTTCTTTATTCTCCCTCCCTCTCTCTCTCTCCCTCCTCTGTTCTCCCCTATCTTTCTCTCTCTTCCGTAGTCCCTCCCTCCCCTCTCTCTCTCTCTCTCTCTCTCTCTCTCTCTCTCTCTCTCTCTCTCTCCCTTCTCTTCTTCGTTCCCCCTTTTTTTATCTCTTCCATAGACCCTCTCTCTCCTCTTTCTTTCTCTTTCCTCTCTCTCTCTCTCTCTCTCTCTCTCTCTCTCTCTCTCTCTCTTTTATTTTTTATATTATATTGAACATTTGTCAGCATCTAGGCCCATCGACAAAGGTTTTTAAAAAAAATTAAAATTTACATTGTCGGCGATCTAGCACGCGACAAAGGTTTTTAAAAAAGTTTGAAAATTTATATTGTCGGCGGGCCGAGACTGCCAACAATATTTTTCTAATTGTCGGCGGTCATAAAACCGCCGTCCGTACAGCCGAGAATGCTTTCCCCCGCCAAGCATAGCGCGTGGGTCTCCCTGACCGCCGACAAAGGATTTGATGGTAGTCTGGAGACCTTTGCTGAGGGTTTTGGACTGCTGGCAAATACCGTGTATTTTATAGTGACAGAGGTAGTATCGCCTTCAACATCGTCGAGCATCGCTCTAGAAGGCAGTAGATTCGCCTTTAACGTTGTCGAGCATCGCTCTATACGTAGGTCACCTTCAACGTCTTCGAGCATCGCTCTAGACCGAGGTAGTATCACCTTCAATGTCGTCGAACCTTGCTCTAGACGGAGGTTGTATCCTCTTCAACGTCGTCGAGACTTGCTCCAGACGGAGGTAGTATAGCCTTCAACGTCGTCGAGCCTCGATCTAAACGGAGGTAGTATTGCCTTCAACATCATCGAGCATCGCTCTAGATGGAGGTAGTATCACCGTCAACATTGTCGAGCCTTGCTCTAGACGGAGGTAGTATCGCCTATGACGTGATTGAGCCTTGCTCTAGATGGAGGTAGTATTGCCTTTAACGTCGTCGAGCATTGCTCTAGACGGAGGTAGTATCGCCTTCAACGTCATCGAACCTCACTCTAGATGGAGGTAGTATCACCTTCAACCTCATCAAGCCTCACTCTAGACGGAGGTAGTATTGCCTTTAACGTCGTAGAGCATCGCTCTAGACGGAGGTAGTATCGCCTTCAACATTGTCGAGCCTCGCTCTAGAAGGAGGTAGTATCTCCTTCAACGTTGTCAAGCCTCACTCTAGAAACATCGTCGAGCCTCGCTCTAGATGGAAGTAGTATTGCCTACGACGTCATTGAGTCTCTGTCACATCCCAAACCCAAGGATTCACTTAGGAGTCCTCAATCATCTGGGATATGACTCTCACTCTAAAAAATGCAAGAGAGTGGTAGCAAGTATCGCACTAAAACTTTGAATATCATTGGACATTCAATAAAAAAAAAATAGAATAGCATTACTTAGTGTATTACAACAGTTTCATACATAACAACGGAAGATTATAATTAATGTAAGTTCCAGGTTAAAATCAAGTTTCTCTAACTGATCTAATCCCAAAAGGTATTACAACATCATCCAAAAAAAACATTATATTACAACACTACAAATCATAATAAAGATCATCTTCATCATCGGGATTCTCCTCCTGCACCTCATAATCCAGAGAGTCTTCATCTAAAGAACCTAAAATGTGGTTGCTGGAAAGCATGAGTTATAAAAGCCAGTAAGTAAAAGAATTCAAAGTAATCTAAGATTGATATAGGGCCACAACCACTAATCAAGGATATTCCAAGTCAAGTAAACAGAAGAAGATAGTTTATAATGTGGATGAATGAGGTCAAATCTTATTAAATGCATGTAGTGCTCCAGAAATATTTAGTGTCCACCAAGGTGTTCTAACAATCAATCTAAGATGCTGTGCAATCTGTTAAACCTATCAATATGACAAGTTCCCACATGATCGATCCGTCCTATGAGCAAGATGCCTTATCAAATCATCCCCCTAATACAGGGCTTTCTCAAGGATAGGATATTCTATGAGTGCAGACATAGTTTTAAGGGTTCACAACCTAGGAGGCACAATCCCCCCACCTGATTTTTGATCATGGGTAATACTCCAAGGTTCCATCACGTGGTGCCTCAGGAAATCGTGTCCATTGACAGTTAACAGAGATCTCTCGCTGATTATACATCCAAGCATTCACATCATGAAATACCTTGGGAAAAAATCCATAAACAAGGATGAGGATATTGGGGTAGCTAATCCCTCAACTCAACCTGTCAAATACCTCACTCAATACAAATTCGTATCATAACTCTCTTATTACTGTTGAGTCCAACGCATGGACTATGATTTGTAGGTAGGAGACTTAGTCCCCAGTGGAGTCACCAAAGTGTAGTAGGTGGTTTTGTGAATAGTCACCAAGAGTAGTAATACTTACCGACGAGAACCTAAATCAACGAGTGACCATATCCTGTCTCTAGAAGAATTGAAGAGTAAGACTAAGTGACTGTCTTGCACGGGTCAAACCAGGCTAAGGAAAATAGTGGGTGAAGGTGTTATATATTCTCCTACCCCTAGGGCTCTAATTGAGATTATGACTGAGCCTTTTGCAGGCAGCCTACGTACCCAAACAAGGATCAGGTCAGACGTAGTTCAAGGTCTGGTAATTTTGGTAGAGGTTTCCCCATTTGTGATTTCTCCTTTCCTCTTTCATCCTTCGTTTCCATGCAAATGAGCCTTTATTTGTAGAGTTTTGGAGAAACGTTAATTACAGTTATAGTTCCCAACCACCGTTTCTGACGGTGGTTAAAACGTTCACTTGGGGTAGTACGCATTATATACCATAGTCTCGTAGGTGGACCAATCACAATTCGTTTTGATGAATTACAGGTTTGCCACTGAAAACCATGACAAGGCATGTAGTTCATGACATGTCAAGAGATTCGCAAGTCCCCCCTGTATGTCATGCTCATGACGCCTCGATATGGGCATTGACGATCAATAGATATTCGTGGTAATAAAAGCTATTTAGCCTTAGCGTCATCGAGACTGTCTAGTCTTGACCCCATCGAGGCTACTAGTTTTACTACTTTCGTGGTTCTCGAGCCTTAGTACTTTCGAGATTGTGACCTTCTCCGTTGTCGAGGTTCCCTCTAGACAGAGGTGTTCCTTCTACGTCTTCGAGGTTCCCTCTAGACGGAGGTAGTATCGTCTTCAATGTCATCGAGCCTTGCTCTAGACGGAGGTAGTATTTCCTTCAACGTCTTCGAGTATAGCTCTAGATAGAGGTAGTATCGCCTTCAACGTCGTCGAGCCTCGCTCTAGACGAATGTAGTATTGCCTACGACATCATTAAGCCTCGCTCTAGATGGAGGTAGTATCGCCTTCAACATCGTCGAGCCTCACTCTAGACAGAGGTAGTATTGCCTTCAACGTCATCGATGCTTGCTCTAGACGAAGGTAGTATCATGTTCAATGCCGTCGAGCCTTGCTCTAGACAGATGTAGTATTGCCTTCAACGTTGTCAAGCCTCACTCTAGACAGAGGTAGTTTCGCCTACAACGTCGTCGAGCCTCGCTCTAGATGGAGGTAGTATCGCCTTTAACGTCGTCGAGCCTCGCTCTAGACGGAGGTAGTATTGCCTTCAACGACGTCGAGCATTGCTTTAGACGGAGGTAGTATCTCCTTCAATGTCATCGAGTATCGCTCTAGACGAAGGTAGTATTGTCTTTAACGTCGTCGAGCATCGCCCTAGACGAAGGTAGTATTGCCTTCAACGTCGTCGAACCTTGCTCTAGACGGAGGTTGTATCGCCTTCAACGTCGTCAAGCCTTGTTCTAGACGGGGGTAGTATCGCCTTCAACGTCGTCGAGCCTCGCTCTAGACGGAGGTAGTAATGCCTTAAACGTCATCGAGCATCGCTCTAGACAGAGGTAGTATTGCCTTCAACGTCATCGAGCTTCGCGCTAGACAGAGGTAGTATCGCCTTCAATGTCGTCAAGCTTCGCTCTAGACGGAGGTAGTATTGCCTTCAACGTCGTCAAGCATCGCTCTAGACAGAGGTAGTATCGTCTTCAATGCTGTTGTGCCTCCCTCTAGACGGAGGAAGTCCCCAAGGGTTATACCCCTAGGTCTCAGTGGGGATCTTGTTACATGCCGGTCATAGTCCTGACACATGGCAGGCTATTATTGGGCTATCTTTCCTTACCATTTTTCATATCTATAAAAGGATTTTGTTGAACAACATTATTTGTGGAGCACAACTTCCGCACAATCTCTGGAGGTACTCTGTTTCAACATATTTTCAGCGCAACCGCCGGAAATACTCTGTTTTTTGTATTTTGACATACCCAAATGTAATGAAACCACCCTTTAATACTTTTATTTGATCGCAATACATGGCATTTTTTATTAGACCCTCTGTATATGTGACACTTCAACCATGAATGACCTAGCTTGTTTGATTACATGGCATTTTAATAATCTATGGGCGGTTATCAACCTTCAATATCTGTGTTGATCAAGCACTTGAATGGTCTATGTCCACTATCAATTGTATCCAAAATGGCATGGTTTACAACTTCACTACTGTCACGAACCAAACCTGGAAATCTCTATGGAGTCCCAAAGTTTAGGTTGTAACTCTCACCCCATATCCAGATGGGAGTGGATAAGCAATACATAACCAAAATCATTGAATTAAGTGGGATATTATATAAGATAAAAGTTATGGAAAATAATATTATTAAGATAATATCCATCACAAAACATTTTTCAAATAGAAAACAGTAGAAAGAAAATAATACTAGTCTCATACTTCAAATCAATCCCTATACAGCAAATAAGCCCTATTATAAGTTCTACTAAAATCATCAAATAAAGCCCTAATAATAATTAATATCTTCAAAGCATCATTTTCCTCCATCTTGGTCCTCATGGTCCTTATGTCCATCATCTATAGGTCCTGAAATATGTTGTGCTCAAAAGCGTAAGCTACACTAGCTTTGTAAGTAAACAATTCTAACAATATTTAGGATTGAAGTAGGGAAAATTCCACTCTTCAATGGTAATCCATATAAATAATAAACAAGTGAATCATATAATATATAGTGAATATGCAAGGGAATATGTGATATGTGCTGAATATGCAAATGAATATGTGATATGTACTGAGTATGCAATAATGAAATGAATAATGATGCAATATGATATAATATGCAATGCAATACGCTAGTTCAATTTTTAATGCATGTTGTGCGCCTAGCAAGTATAATCACCACATGTGATTTAAGACAAACAATCTAATATGCAATATGTATGCTGTATAGTATTCGTTTATTATAGGTTCCACATATGATCTCAATCGTACTACCTAAGGATGCTCAACCAGAAACCATCCCCCACTACATGGTAGAAATAGTAGATTATTCTATGTGTGCAACATAATTTCTAGGGGCTTTGACCTAGAGGGCACAATCCCCTCACTTATTTATGATCATAGGGACTTTTCTCAAGGCCTCACAATGTGAACCTTTCCTTGTGAATCAAACATTAGCCGATCTACTAACAGGATTTCACTCTTATGATTCGGATATTGGGCCTCATCAATATGAACCTTCCCTCGAATATCTTACCACAAGTTTCTTGGGACCCCCATACAAGGCCTATTCCTCACCTTGGGTGAAACAAATAAATTAGTTTATTGGGATGTACGGTCCCTCATCACATAAAAATATGAGTCTCCTCACCTATTATGATAAACCCGATCATAATACTCTCTTAATCACTTTGAAATCCAGAAGTATGGATTCATATGCAAAGGGTATGGTTTTTAGACCAAATCCATGGTCATGAAGCTAATGATGCGCAAGTGAGAATGTGCTCATTAACTAAGTAAGCAAAATATAAGCAATATGAGTTAATGTCAAAATATCATATGATCATCAAGCATAGCAAATAGGTCTATAAAGAAGTGAGTATATGAATTAATCATAATTAAGCAAAACAAACATCAAAATCAGTCTAATTAGGTCAAAATATGCATATATGTCAAATTTCAAGTTAAACGGACAAGGTTGGGAATTCTCGGCGAGCTGAGGGGTCGCCGAGTGGGTTCGGTGAGCTTTTGACGGCCTGTTCGGCGAGCCGAAGAGGTCGCCGAATCCCCCCTTCTGGGTTTTTGGGTTTGGTCCGAATGTCAGGCCCGACGTGGTCTTCGGTGCTTCGAGGTAGGTCTCGTTGACAAAGCCAGGAACCTAAAACTCCCTCTGTGACGCGAAGTGTACCTTTCGGTGCGCCGAGTTGGGCCTGTTGACTAAACCAGGGGCTTGAAAACACACACTGTGGGGGTCGGTGGGTTCTCGGCGAGCCGAGTAGGTCACCGAGGGCTTTTGGGTTTGTTCGGCGTACGGTTCGACGAGCCGAGGAGATCTCCGAACTTCGCAGTTTGGACAAAATTTCCTGTTTTTGCATCCTCTTCAATCTTAAACACAAAACATAATTAACCCCTCATAACTTTAAATTCTACACAAAAACCAATAAATAAACTTAGTAAAGCATAACTCAAATCAAACTTACCCTGTCCAAGCTTCAAAACTTAGAAAATTGGTTTTGAAAATTAAGAATATACTTCATACTCAAAGAAAGTAACTTTGTAAACCTATTAAAATCATAAATAAGGTTATCCTTGAATGCTTACCTTGGTTTGAAGGTTGGTGTAGAGAATTACACCTCTTGCTCTTCTTCTTCTTCTTCTTCTTCTTCTTCTTCTTCTCCTTCCTCTTCTTCAAGTGATGAATCAACCTCTCAAGGCATTGAGTTTATATAGGCACTTAGGAACTCTAGGATTAGAAACTATAGGAACTCTAATCTCTACCCTTAGATTAGTTAGTTTCAACCTTAGCCCTTAGATTAGTTTTCCAGCCCTTATTGGTTTCTTTCTAATATTGATTTCTTACTAATTCTTGTTTAGAATCCTAGCTTTAGTTTAAATAGTTGTTATTCTAGTTTGTAAAGAATGGTTACTAATTCCTTAACCATGACTTAGTCTTCTATTCTTAGTTAGCTAGTTACTATTTACTTCTTTATTTGAATTTCTTATAATAGAGTGTTTCTATTTCCTTATATTAAATCTCAGCCATTAATCTTATATTGAAAGTTCTTGCAAGATCCTAGCCATTAATTCATATATTGAGATTCCTACAAAATCCTGGCCATTAATTTTATATTTTTAATTTCCTACAAGATCTAGTCACATGTCATAACTTTAGAAGTTATGATTGTGTGTGTTGTACCTAGATTCCTATTGTACAATCCACCAATCACAATCAGTCAAAGTCAAACATGGCAGCTATTACTAAAATTTTAAATTAACCCATAATTTTTTTTTATTTACACATTAACTCTATTATTTTTGTTTGGATTATCACAACTACCATAAAACCAATGACAAGCTTTTAGTCTTAAGAGAAATGTCAAAGCTGTAGACCACTAAAATTTTCATTTTCCACTTTTAGAAAGTAGCCGAGCCGAGCTTTTCCCAACTTGACTTGGGATTGTAAATCTCCGATTAATAAACTACGGGAGAAACTATAAAGCCCAAACTACCCATAAAACCAATGACAAGCTTTTAGTCTTAAGAGAAATGTCAAAGGTGTAGACCAGTAAAATTTTCATTTTCCACTTTTAGAAAGTAGCCGAGCCGAGCTTTTCCCAGCTTGGCTTGGGCTTGTAAATCTCTGATTAATAAACTATGGGAGAAACTATAAAGCCCAAACTAGCCGAGTAACCATCCAACTAGAGAGAGAGAGAGAGAGCCAAACTTGCCGAGTAACCATCCAACTAGAGAGAGAGAGAGAGAGAGAGAGAGAGAGAGAGTATATATGGGAGTGTAAATCTCTTATTAAAATTGATGGTTCATCAATGGGTTAAAGTGTAATTTCCCATCAATTTTAAGATCTTTTATTTATTCTATGGAAAATTACACTTTAACCCATTGATGTTTTTAATACTTACACTTAGTTCCCCTAAAGTTTTTAAAACTATCATGACACTCCTACTTTAATATCACTTACAGATTCTCTCTTATTGTGAGTTCACAATCAATGACGTTAAGATCACTGTTGACATGGTAGAGAATGTGCAAATACATGTCTATTTTACTCCTCACGAGATTTTATGTCTAAAATACCCTTCTTCAATTTTTTTTATATACCAATTTTGTCCCTCTAATAATAACCTTCTTTTATCTTCTTCTTCCTAGTGCTTTTTAACCACTTTTGTTCAAAAACTTTTCTCAGGACTAATGCAAGTGAATATATATATATATATATATATATATATTGTCATTGGTTAAGTACCTTTTATTTCATTTTATTTATTTATTATTATTTTTTTTTATCTAGGATGATTTATTTGGTGGATTGTTTCACAGTAAGAGCTTTACTGAAATGGTCATCCATAAATTAGGATCCAATGGATTATGCAAAACTTTATGCTGATTTATCTTATACTTCATTCCATCATGCTCTCTCTTGATATTACTCTCAATTACAACAAAGTTCTACACACAATTCCAAGTTTGGACGTTCTTTAGCTATTAGACTCATAGCTAACAGAAATATGTATATTTTTAGATTCATAGCTAACATAAATCATGTTTCCTGTAGTTCAAATCTCCCACATAGCATTTCTGCAATTCACCCACAACATCCCACTACTTATCAATACCAAGATACTTAAATTCCAACAAAATATCAGAAAATTAAGCTTGAACAAGGAGAAAGAGAAAGAAAATTGAACATCAATAAAGTCGTAAATTAAATAGTCGTATTCCTGCATTGATAAATGATGAATGTGAACAACAAAATGTGAGCTTGAACTATTTTGCGGCGAGCAAGAAATTCCAATATGAGTCGGCTTTGTCGAAGAGGATTGAAACCAGTGCCATATGGGATTCTGAGATGGGAGTTGGCTTAACTTCCTCTTTGCACTTATTTAATAAAAGCTACCTTGACACAGCATGTAGGTGGTGAGAGAAGGCGTTTATCTTGATCCAAATCATCGCTTTCGGTTGGCTCATATGGGGTGTTGGTTGAAAAGGATTCTGACCCATCTTCTGAGTGACAAATGACAAACAAACATTAACAGATATGCCGCTAACAAAATCAAATTCAAAGCAGAAAATAGGATACTAAACGGAGCAGCCATATTTTGGAAATAACTTCCTTCATGAAAATATCCTAAAATTAAAAAGATTTTAAGAAATGAAATAAGCTTCCTTCTTCAAGATTATTTCATTCGACATAGCCTCCCGTGATCTTAGAAAGCACAATCGACAAAAACTAGATCAAATGTCAAAATTATAAGCTAGCTAATACAACATCCCAACTGATTGAAAAATCCACACAAACCAATGTAACGATCCAAAGCCATACGATAAAATTAACAACATTTATGAAAAAAATCATATTTGATTCAAACATAATCTGCTTTTCCTACTATTTTAGAGAATCCCTATTTTATTGTATTTATTCTCTTGTATCGCTAAAGAAAGAATGCTAAAGAAAAATAGAAATATCTATTGTAGTATTAAGTCCACACCAAAGACAATGCACATCCAAATAAAGTCCACACTCAAAGATGATCCATATCCAACTCAACTCCAACACAACATAACCTAAAAATGATAAATGTGAACAATGTTAGAAAATCTATTACAATGAAGATTTTGTTATAAATAGGAATTTTACAAAGAAGAATAAGTACATTGTAGCAAAACAAAAAAATGGATCGACCCTCCAGCATGACTACAAAAACGACCACGACCACCCTTCAATGTAGATCACAAAGTTATAACACAAATACGACTTGAAAATAAGATCAAACTAAAGTGTTAATATACCTTCTGTCTAACTGAACCGTGCGATGATTGAGAATAACTTCCTCTAGTGGGAGCTCGTTGGCATATGCGCCGATTGTGCCCAAACTGTTTGTAGCTACTACAATGAAGTGTACTTGACCGACGCATTTGGCTCATGGAATTAGGCTCATCTGCATCCTTCCTCCTATTTTTTGACAAAATATTCATAATATATCAATACCATAATAAATCTAAGCATATATTTATAAAGAGTACAAGAGTGAGAGTCATCACAATTTAGTCTTACCTATTTTTTCTCGGTCGTCCTGGTAGACATTTAAGGGGTGGTGGTTTTACAGGGTCGTGCTCAACGTTAGGCCATATCCTTTCATTAGAAATATGATAGATCATACCACTATAAGTCTTCACCCATTCTTAGAGAAACGATTATCACATAAATCATTGGCATTTACTCGACGATGTGTAATGAAAGCAAGTGCATGCCTACATGGGATGCCAGTCATATCCCAAACTCTACAACTACATGATCTACTATCCACTTTAACAGTGAATCTATATCCCTCATTCATCACCTCATTCTCATCGCCGCCAGCAAAGAGTAGTGTGCATCTTCTTATTGTATTTCTTATCTTTTCCAAATCAAACTTTACTTTGGGTAGCACTGAACTATCCAAAGTCGTTGGTTGTTGATATCGACTTTGGATCTTAGTCAACAACCGCATGCCAATATTGTCAATAAGGGTAAAAATCGGCTTACTTCTATGCTCACCAATCCAATTATTAAAGGACTCATTTATATTGTTCTTAAGATGATTATTCTTAAGTTGCATGTTGAATGCATGTCTAGCCCATACGCTTATTGGGAAAGCCTTTAACCGATCACGAGCTCTCACTGACACTCGCTTCATCCTATCAATTGTAAGATTAAATTCTACTTTTGTATATGCTCTAGTAGCGGACCAGAATAAGTTCCTCAAAAGCATCCCAGGGTGCTTCGACTTGAAATTGCTATACAGATGGCAACAACAATATCTCTGAGGGATCCCTGGCATTACTACTTTGATTACCTCTAGAACACCCTAAACATAAAGTTATGAGATATGAGTATTTTATAACACATGTACTTTTAATCCAAATCTAATTTTATATAAAAACTAGAAGTAATAATACACACTTTTAATACAGTAAATGTCATAGAATTTTTCCTAGACATTCTTTGGGTTTGTCAATGGTGTGACATAGTCCTTGAGTGTCTGTAACTGAGTATATTGAAGATCGAGAGTTTCAGATTCAAGGAAGACCAATCTACAACGAAGCATCTATCGGAATTAGTCCCCTATCCAAAGGTCTAAACACACACGCACTAGACAACCCCTAGAAACACATTATTCATTGTATATTGACTTGTTTCAAGGGAGCTTGGAGTAACATTAACAATTAAGAGACACTCCATGGTCTTTAGCCATCTGGATGCAAGTCTGGACAGCCAAAGATTGCCCACGGATGATCGATACCATTCGTGGATGGACCTTGTGAAAAATGGCCATAGAAAGGATTAAATTAGGCACTCCCAGGGGCAACAGTTGACCGACCATGTTGTCCGGCCGATCAAACAGGGCCACCAGTCAGTCTCCGACTTATCGGTCCTTGGTGCCAGTCTCATAGCAGACCATTGCTGGTTTATACGATCTGCACGTGCTCGGTCGATTGACCATGTGGTCCGATTGACTAGCAGAAGCATCCGGTTGAATCCCAATCGATCGGATTGCTCACCGGTTGCTCATAACCCTAAGTTGGTTTTGTAAGCCCTGAGCGCTACCGGTTGACAGACCAGGTCTTTCCAGCCGACTGGTTTATTTGAATTTCAAATTTAACTAAGTCAATAGAGCCACCGGTCGAGGTCAGTTGCACCGATTGTTTGGCGGACACGAAAACGCAAACTCTATAAATAAGAGTTGGACGTCATTATCGCGAAGGATCTGCACAGAAATTATCCTAAGCCCTAGTTTTAGATCTAAGAGCTTTTTGCTCTTCCTTAGGCTAGATAATTCCTCTCCTTCCATCTTCTTCCCATTTATAATGGAATTAACATCCTATGTCAACTAATTTGAAGAAGAAGTAATGAGATCCAAGCCCTTACCCATAGTTGTGTTGCATTGATTAGATCATCTCACACACACACACATCTAATATTGTAGGGCCCTCATCTCCGTCAACCGTCAACGACGACATCCAAGGTAGAAAGGAGTGAGGAACGTGAGGGAAAAACAAGGATTCAAGCTCACAAAACCAGACAGACTTCGAGTTGGTAAATCTCTTAGAAGTAATCCTTTCTACTATTTTAATTTAGGTTAAAAATTGTAATGGCTTGAGGTTGCCATGAAAATCTCTTAGTGGTTAGAGGGTAGCCATGAAACCTCGTAGTGGTTAAAGGTTAGCTGTGAAGCCTCATCGTGGTTGGATGTTAGCCGAAAAACCTCGTTGTGGTTTTTGGGTGAGCCATTGAAACCCTTGTACGGCTTGGAGAATGCTAGTAAATTCTCCGATACGGTTTAGAGGTTAGCAGTAATGAACAAAACCTACCGTAGAGAAATCCTTGAGAGCTGCAGATGGTATCTCAAGGGGTGCCGAACCACTATAAATCGCATGTGTTTGTATGGTTTGCTGTCACACTTAAATTCATATATATATTTGTATGCAATACAATCATCATATGCGAGCTATTATTTTCAATTTTCCCATAATTGTTAAAACACATAGCATAATTTATTAGGTTTTAAATTGGGCCCAAATAATTCACACATCAGCTTAAAACCTATTCACCCCACTCTATGAAATTACTACGTGCGCTTTCAATTGGTATCAGAGCTTCGTGCTCGGATATAACGTTTAACAACCTTGAGTTGATCCGTAGTAATGTTCACATTTGAGGGACAATCCGTCACTAGACCGTCGTTCTTCGATGGGTCAAATTACACCCATTCGAAAGCGAAAATGAAGACATTTTTGTGGTCTATTGACAACACAGTTCAACTTGCGATAAGTAGGCCATGGTCTCTTCCCATCAAAGAGGTTGAGTTGGATGGGGTAAAGAGACAAGTAGATCTCGAATATGATAAATGGTCCGAAGCTGATAAAAAGGATGAGCTCGACTGATACTAAAGCTTTCATTACGATCACATGTGCAATCTCTTCCGATGAATATCGAAGTATTTGCATGTGCATAAATTAACAATCTGAAAGCTTAAGTGTGCGTGTTTATTTTAGTAAATATTTGTGATAGTTATTTTCTTGTGTTCAGATTAACCGAGGAGTTAATTTAGTAGTGCGATTGGTTGTTGTTCACCATGTTCATTGGATGTCACACACCATAGCAGAACTCTTTAGCTTTTAAAGTTGTTTGGATGCTTTATGCTTTTTTTAATTGTGATGTGTATGGCTTGGATGGTGTGTTGTAAATTAAGGGCTTGGATTAGAAGAGAATTAGTGTGTGGGAGATTCTACTATCTTCCCACATGTATGAGACTTGTAGGGTTGAGATTAGATTTAATCTAAGGCCTAGATTGTGCCACCTCACCATAAGAGAAAGCATGAGATAATTGTTCTTTATTTTCCCTTGCATGAAGAATTTTGGTCTTCGTATGTCTAGAGAAGCTAACTAGAAGTGTTTGGAGCATTTGCTTGGATTGAAGGTTTTGATTTTTCATTTCTTTCCTGTAAGTAAACTCTTTCAGATTTTTCTTGTATTGGTTAGGAGTTCATAGACTACATTTCATGGATTTTCCATATTATTGAGAGAATAATGTTTTCTTATATTAACTCTATGATTTATGATGTTCAAATTACATGAAATTACCATACGTCGTGTGAGATGGTATTTGGATTGTTAGGTTGTGAATTCTTGAAACTTAGTATGAAATTCTTGGAGAGAAACCCAATTTTTTGGGTTACCTCACGGTTCGGCGAGACCCTTTAGGAGCTGTCTGCGACCACTCGGTGCGCCGAGGATTTATGGGAATTTCTCAATTTCCTGGAAATGTTACCGAGAACCCTTCAGTGCGTCGAGACTTTTCTGAGAATTTTTCATTCCCTGGATTTGTCGCTGAGAATTCCTGTGATGCTTTTATTCAGTTTATTCTCTTACACATATATTTTTCTTGTTTGGTTAGATCAATTCCATGTAATTGACTTGCACATTGAACTGTTGTATACTTTTCTCTTCATGATTTCATATCTTGATATATACATTCTATTTCTTATAACTATGAATGATGCTACCCCAATATATTAGAGCAGGCAATTTCTGACCCGACCCGCCAACCTGCCCGCAATTTAGCGGGTTTGGGTTCATCTTTTCGACCCACGAGTCGGGTGCAGGTCAAGAATCTCTAACCCGCAAATAATCGGGTCTGGTGCGGGTTGACCCGCCTGACCCGTCGGGTTAGAGCTATATACAAATATAAGTTTATTTGCTAAATTGTTTGGATTATATTATTAATTGTTAAACTTTATCACTTTATTTTGAAGACCATTTGTTTGCTTTTTAGTTT